>OZ023139.1:21299940-21310249 GCA_963675895.2 Styela plicata | reverse complement strand
AATTAATTAATAATTAGCAAGAAGATACTGTGGAAATTTATCTATGAAATGTAGTAGACTGGTAGCATTCTCACTACTCTGCGTCAAGGTGGAAGAATCTTGGGTTTCTTCGGGTGTCTGAAATGTTCATGTTATTTTCTTCGGATGAACAAAAAGCTTCAAATACATCAACACTGCTATAATTTTGAACCTTTCTCATCTTGATTACTACGATACACTCAAAAGGCGTTTAAATTCTCCTAGCCACAGAAATATTGGTCATTTGCGAAATTTACCCCTGGTGGGACTCATATTCTTCGGGTATCTGAGTAGCTGGCATTCTGCCAGTCTACTCTCCACTAAAAAAATGTTACCTCTAAGTGAGTCAACTTTATGTTTTAGAATTCAACATTAAATCATGATTCTACTACATAATGTTTATAAACATAAATCAGTGACCAATACTTGAATAAAATTTTGGGTTTTACCTCAAATCTTGCAAACATGCTGATAAATGTTCGGATAAATATTCAATATCATTTTCAAGATCTTCATCAATAAATTGTTTATCCTGAACAAAAGCAAAGAAGGTATAGGTTTATTCTGTGAGTAGGGCTGGGCAATTTAATTTATGATTCGAAGCATAAATATTCGATATCAATCGCAAACAACATGCTCAAAAGAAAACATAAGTTGTTCAGGGGAAGAAATTTTAATTTTATTAACACAATAAACGCTATCAATTTTGGGCAAGTAATTGACCAAAGTGGTTGATTTTTGTTAAATATGAAAACATTTCTTGACGATTTTGGATTGATGCATCCAATCTGAAAAACTGATCCCTAGATTGCAGATTCTCAAAAGTTTAAAAAATTCGAAGTTTAGCCAGTCCTTTATCTGGGAGAATGCTAGGAAGCAAAACCTGGCGCTAACATGTCGAAACTGTCAAAATGATCCAACTTCTTCTCGCTCCTAAAAGAAAATGAGCTTTTAACAGGTAAGGATAATTTGACAAAGAAGGAATAATTATACATTCAGTATGTATTTGAAGTAACAAATTATGTAGCGTTGGAGTAGATAAATTTTCTAACCAGATACTCTTTTCGAGAGTGACATGCATACCGCGCACAAAGGTGACAAATAGCAGTTCTTGATGAAGTCATAATAGATATTAATGTAAAAGTGTGCGATGAAAAGCTCATTGATTCTTCAAATCTGCAAGAAACAACAGAGATAGCAAGTTGAGATTTATTTTTTGAAATTTCACAAACTAAAATTCTTTTTCTTTTGCAAACTTCTGGAATCAAACTATTTGAAATGCTATTCTGGTAGGGTTCCTCTTATCTGAGTTAACAGTTACATCTGAGTGGTTTCGGGGGAGTACCAAAATTATGTACTCGCCGATTACCGGGTAAAAAATTTGTTAATCCGAATTATGACAATAAAGGTAGAAACATTCATTCTCCTTGGAATAATATCTGCTTCCCCACCTGCAATATTTAAAAATTGATTCCATCATGAATTTTTTACAGAGTGAATCAAATGTGCAAGTCGAGATTATTTTTAACATCTCTGGATCCTTATAGATCTAACTTTTTATGCTTCTTTTGGCTTTTTCTCATATTGAAGTTTTTCTTGAGAGATATGTGAAAAATTGGCTAAATTGAAATTAATATAAAAATATAAGCTTGGAATCCGTCTTCTAATAGTCGTTATGTAATTACCTATCGGACTGAATTGATGAGACCTTGAATAAATTGTTATTCGTATGATGAAATATCAAGCCGGGCACTTCCTGTTCACTTACGCAGCCTTAGCTGTATTCCCAGGGGATCTTTGCCGTTGTCAATCTCTATTCTACATGGGTTTATGTGTGTTCAAGCCGTTACATCGACCCATCTGTATAGTAGGACCTCGTGCGCATAGAAATACAGAAATAAAATTTTGTGTGTAGTTTGCAGCAATAAATATTCACAACCATCGTTCCAAGTACGGTCTAAGATCTTCTATGTCAACATTAAATAGTCATAAAATGGAAACTTCTCACATCTCTCAACTCCTGGAGAGAAGACGGTCATCAGTAGCTCCCTCCTAAAATGCCCATTGCAAAGAACTGAATCCTGATGTACTACCGCGTTTCTTTTTTGCTTATATGCTTTGCTATTGGCAGCTATTATCTTCTTTCCTCAGTTTACGGAAAAATTTTTAGCATATGCACCATCGCGGTACCTAAAAGTACCACTTGCATTTCTTAATTTTATTGTCTAATCTTCGCTCTTATTACTTTCACGAATTTTTTTCTAGGTAAATTGTTAGTTATAAAGCTATTGTATTTAGTTATGCATTCAAAGACAGCATATCTCAATTCTTGTGTGAATGCCATCTAATACCTATAACAACAAAATAATCAGCTTCCATATTGTACTTTATGAATCCACATTTTGGAGTGGGAGTTATTCCCATTCTTAAAAGTCCTGCAAAGATATTTTTTGTTATTATGAATTAATTATTGTATTTTGATGCGGATTATAGACTACAAGAATTTTCGTTCTAGTGAAGTTCTATCACTTGAAATTCTCAGATGGAAGTGAGGTTTTCATCACTCAGAGAAGAAGTCATTTAAATCACCCCTATGTAAAGTAAAAACTGGATCTATAAAGAAATAACAAAAAGGTATACCTTTTCAAGTACAGTATCTACGCACAAACACATCCATCCTGCAGTCACCAAGATCCTGAAAACAAAACAAATGTAGTGTTAAACAAAACAATGTTGCACAAACTGGTGTGACTACAAAAACAAACACAAACACCACCAAAACATTTTTGATCCTGGTACCTGTACCTGGAATCCAACCTTTGGAGGTGTGAGGGACAAAAATAACCATTGCAAATTGTTGGGTAAATCAAAAAACACAAAACACACGACGAAACACATTAACCCACCCTGGTAATCAAACAAACCCCCCTTAGCCCGCCCCGCCACAAAACCATCAAGGCAAGCCACACAACACCACCCGCCCCCACACACCCCCCCACGCCCCCAATAGTCCTCCCCTTCTTCCCACACTCCCCCCCCCCCCCCCGCCCCCCCGCGCCCCCCAAAGGATACAAGTGGTACCCACGGGTTTCCCACCCACACACCCCCCCCAATCATTCTCCCCACCACATAACAAGGAGCCTGTAGGTACGTATTAGAAAAAAGAGCATACGTCACCTGACGTTTTATTCCTGCGATATCGATGTATAGAACTGGCGAACTAAGTGAAAAAGCACAAAGACGTGGTGAGAATCAGGTTGCTACCACCGCGGTTACAAGCAGAGAGATACCATTCACTGAACTGCACTGTCTCTTCAGTTTCTGTATGTTTCCCATTTAGAGTGTAGTTGCTAGGTTACTCTTCAATCAATTAGAAGAACTATTTTGTCATTGAGAGTGAGCGCGTGGTTGGTTGGTTACCTTTTAGCGCCGTTGCGGTGATCGGGGGGGGGGGGTGGGGGGGGGGGGGGGGGGGGGGGGGGCCGGGGGGGGGGGGGGGGGGGGGGGGGTATGGGGGAGGGTGGAAGGGGGGTGGGGGGGGGGGGGTGGTGATGTTATATAAGGTGCATTGTGAGATTTTAGGGGGCTTTAGGGGAGGGGGGGGGGGGGCGGGGGTCTATGCAAGGGGAGAAAATTGTCGGCGGGTGGTGGATGGTGATTAAAAGAGTAAAGAAGTCTGACAAGGAATGATGTTGCATTAAATCTGCATTCAGGTTCCAGTGTTATAATATGAGATGAAAGTCATACTAGTAAACGGTGTCCACTGACAGAAAGAAACCAATTAAGCAAACATTTACATCACAACAGCCCTTAATTAACAAACGTAGGACAAGAAACTGATATCTAAACACAGAAAATTATTCCGCTGTAATGAAAGCGCAGTGGAGTGATCCGCTCTGGTGCTGGATGGTAAAAACCATCTACACACATCTTTTGCATCCGAGTTATTCATCTCTTACCGTTCAAACCACCAGAAATACATTCAAAGGGTCATTAAAGGACCACACCTCAGCGAGTATATCTCAAATTTCTTGGAGTGGATTACCACTGGGCAAGCCCTTCATGCGAGGACACTGAAGGGCAGACAATGTTAAGAGTAGTGCACGATGTAATCTTTTAATCTAATTCGACATAGGTATACCCAAGTTATTTACACTTTGTGGTTGAATGTGTGACCGTAGATAACAGGGAGGGAGCCGGACTCGCCCTAGTACGTCAGAACTAGAGAATATTTAACCCCGATCGATGTACTGACGTGTTAACCACGTAGAACACATCGCTTTCCATAGGTTCATAGTAAGCGGTACTTACGTAGAAACACCATCTCAGCATGGAAGTAAAGTCATCCTGTATTCAGGGGTATTTCTTAACAAATCATTTGTAAACAATATAATACTCTCATACTCTGTGAGGAGCGCCCACTCTCATGACTCAAGTGACCTGTACAGTTTAATTAAAATAGAAAGATCGTGACTTATAAGAAAAAGTTGTGCGAAGATATAATAGCATTTTCCCCCCGTAACATGGACTAATTGTTCAAGAATAATGTAAGTTGTTGTGAGGGTTGACAATAGGTTCATGATCTTTCGTTCTAAACACATACATTCACAGTTTATTAGTTCTAAAATTTGTGTATGAGTGAAAGCTGAACCTCTGGGTCTAGTAAGTTTATATTCTTCTTCTATGTGGATCAACTCTCCATCACGGGCATAAATAGGGAATACTGTGTGGTAGTGAGTGAGTTTAGGATCACTGTTAATGTAAGGTTTTTGAGTTTTGAACTGTGTAATTAAAAGGAGTTCTTTTCGACCAAAAAACTGAGTAAGGGGTAGAGTCATTATTTTTCTCCACATAAATGGGAATTTAATTCATTTATTTTTTACCCTACCTTGTACTTTGTGGGATTTTATCTATAAACAAGACTGACAAAATGCCAGAATACTTTCTACTCCATCAACATCCAAAGAAAGTGTGCGTTTCCCATGAAAAGAAAATTCAGCAAACTACGAATATTATCATATAATCCATGGCTAGAAGATTTCAAATGTCTCCTTTTGAGTATCCGGTATTAAGTACTGAAACTTGATAATAAAGGAGTTTAAACAGCCACACATACTGCTATGAAAATAGCAAGTGTATGATGTATCTTTGAAACTTTTTTTGAACTATCCAACAGAATGAACACGCTCACGATCCAGACACCCAAAGAAAACCAAGACCTGGTATGAACCAACAAATCAATTAGATGTCATTAATCATTATTAAAAAAAATCTGAAGAACTTTTATATGTGCAAATTTTTTTTAAAATTTGAAACAAATTATTTTTTAATTAAAAATATTCAATTTTTTGCTGCTAAAGCATACTCGATGTTAATAAAAGATTGTATTTGTTAGTGAAGAAATAATTTGTTAGCAAAATATTTAATTAGTATCATGCTTCATCGTGTTCAAAACATCATCAGTAATATATTTTCCAAATTAGAAGAAATTATTTGAGATTGAAGAACAGGAATTTTCCTGATCAGTTAATCAACATAGAAAAATAAGTTAAAAACATAGAGTCCAGAGACATAATTATAAACATGATTCGATACAATGAGAACCTAATTATGAACCTCTGACTGAACAAAGCTATATGACTGAAACAAGAAAAACCATATTTGTCTTCAAAAATAATAAAAATAGTTAAATGCAATCTGAGCGGAGCCCAGAGCCTTGCGTTCCTAAAGATGTGTATTAATAAAAACCCAATTAAGCAGAGAATACACTCCCTGGTCCAGATAATTACTCATTTGAATCAAACGCGAAGTACTCTACACAAGTCGATATTCATCATCAATATCCGACGATGCGATGCTAAAAAACTTTATTCTCTTTCATTGGGGAATCATTCAAAACAAAGTCGATAGCAACAGACTGCCCGAATGTCAGCAAATCTGCCACAAGAAACACCAAAGAAACACGTGTCGAAAATGGGTCACTGCCAGAAAAATTTAGTCACTTTAGATGAGTATTTCATGTCTTGCAAGAACTATAATATGCTTTATTGAGTATCTGGCAGCACCCATTCGTAATTCATCAGTATTAGTCTGTACCGAAAACTCTTATTGATAGTTGTTTTCTCGTGCAAATAGTACTTATGTATCCAGTATGTTTTCTTGGTTCAAGAAATCAAATAAAACTAATAAACTCTCTCTCTCTGTCATGAGTCTGGGAGCAGCTACCGATGATGATAGAGAGCTAACTAAATGAGCTAAATATGCTAATTACAATGTGGTTGATTACCGTAATCAAACTAATGATTAAAACTCACAGAAATCAAACTAGATTTGATTATATCCCATCAAATCAAGATAGTATTTATTTGAAAATCAAAGTAAGAATAGAACTACCTCACTCATCGTCTGAACTGACCATGAAAAAGTCACAATGCTTTTAAAAAATACAAAGGAAATGTAATCGAAAAAAGACTAAAAGATGATAAAAATAAAAGTGGCAATGTATGTTTACTAACGAAAACCAATAAAAAAGATTCTTTATATCCAATAATCTATTTGAAATCATCAGATAAAAGTACAAACAAGTGCATTAGAAAAATCATTATCTGATATTTTTTAGAAAATATACTTTGTCAAGCCACCAGAGAACAATATATTGAAATAAATTTGAATGCAGAAATGCAATGCTCTTTCCATATAGTTAATTGATGATAGATTTCCCTGAACATAAAATGACCAATTTGAGAAATTCTCGCAAAATTTCTGTATTTTTCATGTTGAGTTTGACAGTATTTTTCATGTACTCGAAAAAGGAAATCACGAAAACAACATTCATATTTTTAGTTATACTCTCTGACCAAGTTGATAGTATTGTTATTCCAATTAAGATACAAAAGACAGATCTATTTTCTGTTCATGTTTTATCTGTCTTCCCCCAACACTCGCTAATTTCGCAATGATTACGGACTGGGCCGCACAAAAACATAAAAAAAATTTCAATGAAGAACTATTTTGATTTTTTGCAGTTGGAATTCCCTACCGAGCAAAGGTTCAGGAACGAGACGAGAAAATACAGATTAGGTAGAATTACCAGTCATACAGCAATGCACTGTGACAGACCAAATTCCCAAATTGAAGGGGAACTACTAGAAAAAAGTCAGCAGAGTGGGGGCTTGTGTTGGGTGTAGATGGTCAAGCCATTTCATGGTACATTGATCATTGAGTTAAGAGCAATCTGTATATATATAGAATATATATTGATTTTGTTTTTGTTGGTACATGTACATTGTGCTAAGGTACTTTCTGAGCTGGACCTAGAAGATTTCTAGTTTCGTATGCTTGAATCGTAGTCTCGTCTCTAGTTATTAACAGAGCGGTGCAAAGATGTCATATTAATGAATCGAAGAGCTCTCGCAAGAATGCCTCGAGCAACACTGCTTTTGCTTCTTCTTCAAACACCAGTGGAATGAGGGGTTATTCATTTTAGTTCCTTGCGCCATAGAATAGTGTTTAAATGCTTCTTTTATTGGGTCTCCTGTAGTACCAAACCTGGAGTAGAGATAAAGGTCCAGAAAATTCTGTATCAAAAAACTGTTTAGAGTGAACCAATATTTCGTCAAGGTTAGGGCGGGGCTCGAAAACCGAATCATTGGCGATTCGAATCGGATTCGGATATTTTTTCGATATAGAGAGAATGAGATTGAAGGATCGATCTGACTTCGATAAAATAAGAAATATCATCTCTTTTTCTACCTCAGACTTAATATTATTGTCCCTCCTCCATTATGAAAAGCAAGCAAAATTAATTTTAAGAGTTAAGAAATTAGTCTAAATATTCGCTTCTTTAACGGACTATAAAGCTCGGATGTATTTTCAATTACACTCAGTCCTAAGAAGTCGAGAAATTTTAAATTAGCGACAAAATATGGAATCACGAGTTTTGGTCAAATGACCAAAAATCGTTTGGTATTTTGTTCTCTAAAAAATGAAAATATTTCCGCTTAATTTTAGCAAGTTATTGTTCCTATGAATGAACATTCCACGATTTGATTCTAATAATCTGCTATGCTTCGAATCGATTTCGCCGCCCGTGTATCGAATTAGGCCCCCAGCTAAGAGACAGTAATGAACTGATTAAATGAATTCAAGAACCAAACTACCACTGATGCACAATGAATTTATCTTGAGCTGTTTCAATAGATTTATGAAGGCAATCCCCCAAGGAGAGGATCTTGTCTATTCTTCGATGAATTCAATAAAAAGTGAATGAAGTAGGATTATGTCGCATCTTCCTTTCCCCGCTAACATATCCTTCCTATCTATGCCGTAAGAACGTGCGACTCGAAACGGTTTTGCTCCCTTCGATATTCTGATCATGATGTAGTGTGATATGAAGTGTTCTGGCACACTCATATGGAATTATAGAGTAATTAGATTATTAGACACTGACATCAATAACCCAAGACATAAGGTACTTATAATAAGTCAGTCCTGCACTATTCCGCCTAGTAGGATTTAGCATTAGATAGAAGACAAACGTCATCGTGAACAATGAATTTGGCAGACTAAGTGACCTCAATAACCAATAATTATTATTATAGATTCAGTCCTTCCCTAATAATATTATTGTTCGCATTTTAGAAGACCAAAAATCAAACTAAAAAAATTTATGAATAATTACGCAAAATAATAAGCAGAGTTGTAAGTTGAGCGGAGCAGAGTCTATTGAATAGCAAGACCATGAATTTGAAGCCTAAAATTACAGCGATCTCTATGTCGCTAGATGATGTGCGATTGAATAGCAAGAAATTTGGAAAATCTAGCTTCCATGAAGATAGCAACGTACGCAGTTGAATTGAACATCGCGATTGAATTAAACAGTTTTAAAGCAGACTTAGATAGCAAGATACCAACAGCGTAGAATATATTTTAGTGAACGCTTTTTTTTTTACGAACCATGTAAAATTTTAAACCTCATCTTCCTCGCATTGCGTTTTTGCAATGACAGCCAATTTCTTGCTTCTTTGGATCGCTTTGCTTGTCGCATCAATATTCCTCCTAATAAACTTGGAAATCCTTCTGGTGAAAATCATTTGCCCTTGAAAGATAGGATTAGCCAGTTAGATTGAAGCTTGGATAGGATAGAGAACGTAACTGACTTGTTGAACGATACTGCAACAGCCTGAAATGGAATAAAGTAAAGAAATATGACAAGTAAATATAAAATTAAGCTTGATATGTCAAGGCTGCGCAATAGACCGCTTAGTGCGCTTTATCGTATCGCTATTAGGGTTTCAGAAGGCAAACAACATGAAAAAATGATGCCAATGCAATCTGCTATTGGTTTTAACAGGTTGTTTACTTTACCGATCTATCTATAGTGAAGCTGTTTTATTTGCGTTGGAAAAAGTTATGAGAAAATGTCATGATGTGTATGGACTAACATAAAGTGAATATGGTTGGAATATAAACAGAGGTATAAGATACATTCTACGCAAACATGTGTGTTCAGCCTTAGACAATAAGTATTATAACCTTGGTGTTTTAATGAAACATGTATTGTCAGAGATAATTGTCACGATTTTTCACGGGTCATCACTATCGCAATGTTGGTATATATGGCGCTATTGAAAGAATTTTATGGTCCTTAAATGTAAATATGAAAAGTAAAATATGAAATAATTATAAAGACGAAAGTAACGCTCTCAATTCATCTAAGAACTATCCACTAACCTGCGTCTGCAAAGTGTTTGGTAGGAAAAATAGACAAAGGAAAAGTGTCTTGGTTTAGGAGGCTGGGGATAATATTGATCGCCTGGAGAAGATCGGTTAGCTCTGTGTTTGATTGTACGTTTGGAGTATTTTTTATGGTATTTTTGAACAAATTGCTGAGACTGTATGTGTCTTTGTGGAGATCGCTTTTGTTTATTTTTTTCTGTTTTTTTTTTGTTGTTTTTGATGCTGTTTTTTTGTGTTTTTTTGTGTTTATGTTTGTGTTGAAAAAATTATATCTAGCAAAAAATTACAAACCTGCATATCAATGTAAAAAATGCACAGAAAATATGCATTCGAAAGACAGATATGGGTCCAAATCGCAGCTTGGGATAGGGAATAGATCACGATAGAGTCAGATTATCTTTTTTAGTTTAATTCACATCTGAATTCATTTAGATTCCACAATGTTTCAGATTTTCACATAACCAAAAGTATTGCTTTCTCTTACATAATTAGGCCCGTTCTGCAGCAAAATCATGATTTATGTCAAATTTTACATAGGAAACCCGGGTGTCGT
>OZ023139.1:21016491-21299840 GCA_963675895.2 Styela plicata | reverse complement strand
TCTTAAGTGGGGAAAGAATCGTCATATTAAACTGTCATTGCTTTTGAATAGATTCAGAATTGGACTCGTGACTCGAATTGTGGCTTATAAATGTATGACTCGACTTAACTTGCGACTCAGAAATACTGTGACTCGACTTGACTCGAGACTCTAAATATAAATTTTGGCAAGACTTAGACTAGACTCGGAACTCTTGCGTTCATTGGCTCGACTTGACTTGGGACTCGAAATCCGTTTACTCGTTCCAAACACTGCTATTTAATGCTCGAGTTACGAGCTATTCGCCAAATTCCGATTTGGGTCGCCCTCGAAATATTCTTGAACCACTGCAATAAACAGATAGCGCGAGCGGGAGAAAGTGAAAAAGAAAAGCGAGAAGAACGTTGCACGTAGCAGAACTGCAATTAAATTGTTGGCCTTCTACTACATTTTTTGTGATATTGATTGAACACTTCCAACTCGACTTCATATGCCAAATATGGAATGTCAGAACAGTCATCGCCAAGGTGACGTCCATCGACAATTTATAACTACGAATAAGACTGTTAAATGAAATTATCTTATTAGGAAATTTTGTCAAGCCCACAGATGGACCGCGTCTCATCGACCCGTAGTTAACAAAGGGTATTTGAGAAAACTATTCCCGACCGGGTTGACATAATTCCCGTCAACATGGCGGTTTTAAATATACAATACTCGCAACTAAACGTTAATTGGGTTTCAAATCATTTCGAAATCCTTAAGGCTTGTCCATGAATCCATCGTGAGAAGGCAGGCGCATAGCCACAGTTTGTTACAGCTACTTGTGAAGCTCATTGGTAAAACGGTCGAGCCGAGCAATGTGTGAGTGTGAATGGAATGTTACTATTTCACCACCATCTTACTTGTATTTGACTCCTTTTTTACGTGTTCCGGCATTGTCTGATTATCCTCAGCGGGTTCTTCCACGTGTTCATCTTGCATAGGAGCATTGGTGAGATTCTGAGCCCCAGTATCATTCGTATGCTGACAGTCTATATTAAATTTTTTTTATTAAAATTCGTTGCAAGCAAGACTGGAAGCAATACCGCAGAAAATCTTCAAACTATCATATGGCAAAGACTACAAATGATAGCACGAGTAGCTTCACTATGAGCACAAAAAACTTTCATGGCGAAATCATTTACCGATCCTCGCCGTCGCGATTCATCAGTTACACATACTTACAAAACAAGACAATTTTTGAAGCCTTATATCTATACGTACTGTTACGAATACTGGTATTAGTCCATTGTAATGAGATTCTGAAAAATTTAACTTATTTACTAAAATTGGTTCCATCTTAAGTCATTCGACAGTGATTACCGATTTGTTATGGCCGTGATTATTCTGTCTAAGTGTACAAGTTTTTGTTTCCTATGCCTTTTGTGTTTGCGCACGCCGGTCGTATCTTAGTTTAAGTTACAATATAGTTGACAATTCTCAGTTTTACTCGTTGTTTCTCTGTGGGCCGAAAGGTAGTGTCAGTACCGGGTATATATTCACTTGCAGTATTATAAGTTTGCGTCTCAGGGCTTTACGGTTTTCGGGCAATATACGCCGTAATAGACTATAAAACTGTCACGAAGACGATGCATATATATTTCCAAACAAATATTTAGAAGTCGCTTTTATTTGCCCGAACAACAGTATACGATCAGTAATCATCAATGACTCGCGCCTGACAAAGAATTGCGTAAGTTCGTATAATTGATATTGAGCAGAGTATAATACATTATATTGAAATTTACTCAAAACCAAGCACGAAGCAGAACTTAAAGGTCCCTTTTATGGCAAATGACCGCAACCAGCAACTGCAGTCTTAGCGGAAAACTTTTTATAAATTAGTATAGTAAAACCAATAAATGGTGCATTGGGGTTATGACAAACCATCAACCACTTCTTGGTCTCCGTTTAGTCGCTCCTGACCACACGTAAATATTCCACAGCTAAATAGTTACTTGTGAAATATTTTATGACATGATTCAAACATTTTGAAACCCCCACGATCTCTTTATTCAAGTAAATACTCGAGTTTAGCCGCGATTAAACGTCGCTTACCTACCTCGGTCACGGTCCGTTTGTGACACATGTTTGGGCAAAAACATCAGATTAGTTTGTAAGATTTGTTGCCATACGACAAAAAAGTGCCTCAATATTTAATTTCTAAACAAGGTAAAAAAAATAATAATGGAACGCGCAAGATAATTGCCAGAGTGGAAAATCATAAAATATCAACGAGAAAAAGATAAAGAGAAAAAGATGCTTTCAACTTGCGCGAAAATGATTATCTTTTTTATACAGTTTTGACTATTTGATGCGTTGGCTCCGGAGATGCGCGCTCTGTAATTTTACTAGCGGGCTTCTTACCATTTGGGCAATAAGTAAACGTGGCGTGTTTAGCCTGTAACGACAAAATGCTATCAATTTTGGTAGTAAAGTTTTGACCTCTTCCCGAAGGCCAAAGTAATAAATGCAAATGCTAAACAGAACCATTGCATATATTTGGGCATCGATCTCCAAGTATCTTGATTTGAAATTAAATTGCTTAAAACAAAGTGGGTTGTTTTTTATGAATTATTGTCGACACGATCTTTTTCAAAGCACAATCACTCTAGTATAGAAAGTAATTAGGTTTTTTAATATTCAGATCAAATTCTACAGGAATACCTCACCTGATTGAGAGATAATAACACTTGTGAAAGCAAAATCCCCCTGTGAACAAAACATACGCTGACGAACCATTTTGACTACCTTGTGATATGATGCATATTCGACTAGAAGGACCATTCTAGAGTCTAAAGAGCATTGAAAATTTCGAAACTTCCCAGCCAGATTTTGGATATTACTTCAAATTTTTATTATAATAGACAAAATCTATACTAATATACAATTGTAATAAGCAAAATTTGTGCACATTTGGTGTGCAACTGAAAATGGGGCCCCGTACATTCATTGGGCAAATAAAACCACAGCGCAGATTGCCTTAAAACCTGTCTACCACCGTTTATGACATAGCAATTCGACCACAAGTTCAAACTCCAGAAATCTATGGCTACAAATCAGTAATATTAACGCAAATGAACTACTAAAGGCTCTGTATTTTTAACTTATCTCATTTGGCCCAGAGATTCATTTTTTCTTCGTAAATATTTATTGTTAGTATTTCATTTACTTTGGCTAGCCATGTTGACAAAGTGTGCTCTGGCGCCACTCTAGTACCTCCTCAAAACTCTACTTTGAAGGACTTTGTAAAATAAAAAGGTCTTCGCAGAGAGTTTCTTTAGAAATGTTAGATGAATAATTAGACGCGTGTAACAATATATTAGTGCATCGGCGCCCATTCTTCTGGTACCCATGATGCCACCGATCAACCAAGGGTGTAATTACTTCACTTCAACAAAAAATGCAACTAAATCACAGGCCTCCGACAGTAATTATCCTGTGCGGTATTGAAAAAAATTATAATTGACTTTTTTGGCCAAATATGGGGTGTTGGTGGAACGCGTCGCGAAGGTGTGGCCCATCAACAGCGCATAATTGGAATAAGTAACATCAACCTGGGGATTTTAACTTTGGAAAAATGCAATTACTGCAAATGACCAGTAAAATTACTGAACTTTTGTTACAGTGTTGGGAAGAGTATGCCGTGGCTGGAAAATATTATCTTTTCAACAACATTTACATTTTTCGTCTATAAGTGGTTGCTTGTACAGGACGTCGCTCAGGGTGATCGATTATAATGAGTGGATACAAAAGAAAAAACTTAAATAAATGCATTCATCAATATTTTAAAACCTTATAGGAAGGAAAAAATGTTCAGATTTGTCTGCGTGTTAAGTTGTCAGAAATGTGTATCACAATTAGGGTTTTCTCTTTCAGGTGAGATTACCCTCGCATCAAATCTCAAATGAAATTGTATTTAACAAATTTATGGAAATGAAATGAAATGGCTAAGTTTCTCAATGCATTAGTAGAGCAATAGGAATGAGGCAAAACCGAATCATTTGAAATTCGAATATTATTCAGATAATTTCTTTGAATCGGCTTGAGTCGCTAAATCTGTGTCAACAGTGAATATTACGTTCTGTTATAACAATTTGCCATCATAATTATAGAGATAGAGAAATATACATAGAGAAATCTATAAATGATAATGTACTATTATTTATGATATAAACAGCGGGAAAAGGCGATGTACTTGTAGTTTTAATTTCGTCTTTAAAAGCAAAAATAACTTTGATTAAAATCGATTATTTTTGTTGAATTTGGTCGTTAAAACGTCAATATTTGAAATCGCTTTATCAGTGTTTGTTGCTATGAACGTAACACGACTAGTTCGAACCAATTTTTCTTTAAAGCGATTCGAATTATCGAATTGAAATTGCCAAGCACTGTGTGGAAAAATGTCTGAAATAAATTAAAGGTAATAACATATAGGATAAACTGTTTTCTCACAACTGTTGTCGAACCATACCCAATCACAGAAATAGATATTTGATTCAATTATATATTCGAATCCATTATTGATTATTGATTTCAAAAGTGTCATTTTTTAGCAAAATACGTATTCATAAAGATTAAAACTGGGTCCCGATTATCAAACATATTTATATCAATATTCATATCACCATCTTCCAATGGATTGTAGTAATTTTTTGTCAAATAAATACAAAAACTCTTTTTCTTCACAATTCCAGACGAGGCATATCGAATGAGAAAAAAATAAAGTTTAAAATAATCCGAATCAAACAAGGATCCGAACCTTTAAATCTCCAAATAGTTCAGAGACGTTACAAAATATGCGCTTTCCGGTTCGGCCTAATCAGTTTAATTAATTTCACTCTGGGTTGACTGGTGGACATGGATCATCAAGTCGGAATTTCCCTGACTCGAACCCATGTCCTTCCGCTTGCTATAGGAATATAATAACCGCCACTAGACCACTGTACATGTAGTATTCGAAATATAGGATTTATATACAAATTATTAAACATGGGTATTAGTATATCGTGTCCATCAACATCAACGACCAGGCAACTTATATCGCCACTGTCCCGTTATCCAGCCCCATGTCACAGCTCGTCTTCGCCGTCATCGGTAGCGTTGGCAGGCTTTGTCTGACATTCATGCCTGGTGCAAATGTATAGAAAGTTTTCATTAGAAAAAAGTTTGTGAAAATTATGCGTGGCTAAGTATGTGGGCGCTTATAAATAAATATAAGCGCAGATATGAGTCGAATATAAATCAATTAAGCGAATGGGAATACATGTGAAATTTAATGATTTTTTTTTAATCTTCTATCACACTTTTGTTTACTTCAAGTCGCTTCTCACGACTCCCAAGAAAACTCATTCTCAACAAAATAAACTTTTCGATGAGGTTCTACACTCCATGTTTGGTGAGGTGTCTTCAAGCATTTTTTTTTCGAATCGGTTTTTGTTTCAAAGATTCAAATTTTTCCTCACTACGTGCAAGTTCGCAAGCGTTTATAAATAACTTCGTCACGCGTTTTCACTTCATAACATTCTGTTTTGAACGGTTAAATGTAATCAGAGCGTTTCAATCAAGATCGCATAAAATTTTATCCAGTCAAGCAGAAAGTACCGGAGCCTCGTTCTATCATTAACTTGAAATTGACCACAATGATTCATCCCAAATATTTTGTCGGATATGGTCTGGTGGATACCATGTTATCAACACAGGTGTAAAATCTCAACTTCGTGCTCTGACATTTATTATTTCCACTATACGAAAAAGTCGTATTTGTCGAAATAAAATTTCTGACTTGAGTCCTTCAGTATTTAACTTTAGTTCGTACATAAGTAGCCGAAGTTAGATAGCTTTGCTCAAAATTCCCCCATCAAATAATTTATATGTCACATTATTTATACTATATCATCTTTTTTAATTGAACTTCACTCCGAGCAAGACCGGAAGCAGTGTCTAAAAAGAATCAACAAACGGTCAATTAATAACACAGGGCTAGTACAAGCTGTAGCACCAGCACTAAGCGCTCCGCTCTAAGCGGGAAATATCCAAGCAACTAAACCGCCACGATAAAGTGCAGTGAGTGGTATCTGCCATGGGCGAAGATAAAATTATATACTTGTCCGTACCTACAGGTACAAATCCGTCTGTATCATTAACTTACTTGGTTTGTTGACAATCTTGATATTTTTCCATCACACTTCTGTAAACCATCTGTTGTGTTCTGTGATACATCGACACCATGGACGGATCTGAAATATTGTTCAATGAGGCAAATAATAACCCCGAGCAACTTAATTTAATTTTACTTTTTTTTTCAGTATCAGCAGTCGTGATTCGATTTTAATTTAATTTGTACATTCAGACTCGAAATGATTTCTGGACTACAAATAATTTATTTAGTTAAGTCTATATTTGCGATTTATGGACATTCATTTTTTTTGTCAAAGTATTTAAAATATAGAATGTAATCTAAATCTGACCCAAAACAAATTTTTTGTGTAAAATGTAAGTGCACTTGATGTATTATATAAATAGTCCACGAAACCGTAAAATTCCATTTAACCAAGATCTCACAAGTAAACCCAATGATCATTTTGGTTTCCTTCTCAGAAATCATCAAGTTTAGATTTCTTTTGTTCAAGTCACAAGCGCGTATACAAGAAGTGTTTTCATAAATAAACTGCTAAAATAATGGTGTGTGAGTGAAACATATAACATGACTATGGCACCGTGGAAATGTTTGATTGAATTCGGATTAAAAACTTACTTCTGAATTTTCCTCCTTCACACAGGCATATTTCACATCCAAAATCATCAACTTGACATGTTTGGTTTCCACACGCACAATCAAATACATTTTGCTCAGGACAAGGTAATGAAATTGTCTCGTTGTCACCGCTAAAATTGTATAATCAATAATATGTACTATGATTTATTCAAAGTGATCGGATATTCACAGATATTCTCTTTTTTCAATTTTTCTTAGGACTTTTTAGCAATCCAACGAAAATACTGAAGTCTATACTAAAGTTCTTCATATCGATCATTAATTCTCAGAATAAAAAAGCCTTTTAGTGTCATCCGATGAGAAAATTTCGAAACGAATATTTATGTTTTTTCTGCTTCATTTATTCATACACTACAACGAACTTGAAAATTACGAGTGTCCGGTTGGTCCAGTCGGTAAATTTTAAAGAATACGATTCAAGGCGGTGGACTATAACAAAAAATGCGACAAAATCACTGGTCTCTGGCAGTTATTTTACTTGTTGGAAATTGAAAAAAATTCAAAATTGACTTTTTTGGTCAGATATAGGGTGCTAATGGAAAGCGCCGCAAAGGTGCGGTCCATCAACAGCCCATAATTGACATAAATCTCATCATCATGGCGATTTTTAACTTAATGCAAAAATACAGTAAATTTACTGCACTTTTACACTGAGTGGAATCTGCTCTTGCGGGCAATGCTAAAACCATCCACTACTTCTTTGTTTCCATTATGGTTGCCGCTTAGGACACGCAGGAAGTACGTTAGGGCTAGTGTTGGTGATTCTACGTAAAAATAACGAGTTCATCCAGTATACATTGTTTAAGACGAGTTTATGTTCCAAGTGCGTTTACCTATTTACACAAATATAAAACCTGATTTGACGGTTTTTAGAATTCAACTGAGTTTTCTGTTGGACTTTTTACTTCACTAGTAAATTAGCTAGGTAAAATAGGTCAAATCACAAATTTTTCAACTATGCACCTGGTTAAAGAAAAACTGGTTACCCCGTACAAAAGATAGGCAAATATTATTTTCAAAATGAAACCACTTCTGAAATGTCCATTCGATGCATTCAAACTTCAAATCCACTAAAAAATCATCAAATGCGACAAAATAGTGACCAAGTATACTTGATTTTTAGCAAAGTAATAACGAGTTTGTAAAGTTAAACTAAGTTATCTAGAAATACTTTAATCAGTTTTGAGCAAAATCCTTTATATTTTATATAGTTCAATAAACTAGGCCACCGTCATTAGTTATGACTATTTTAAAGCCCGTACCTACAGGGCGTGAAATTGGGTTCCTTCGCATCTTATTTCTATTTTAACTTTAACTCTCAAAATTGCCATTTACCATATTGCATGATAGGCAGAAATCCATTTGTAGAACAGACATCTCCAGACAAAAAGATCACTAACCCATGACGAAGTCATATCGCTTGAATCCATGGTCATATTAGCTTTCGGTGACATCGGATTACCTGGATAAAGATTTGATATTTCACTTTGAAGAAAAATAATATTTATAAGTGGGTATATTCTAATTTGACAATATTCGTAAAAATATTTATAGACGACTTAAACACAATTCGAAAAAATATATATTTTGAAATATATATTTTATGAAAAATTGGGTGTCAACAAGGAAGCTTTATTTACAGTTAATAGTGGAGGCGTATTGATTTTTACGGCTTGTTTACATTATTATTAGTTTGTATAAATAAATGTTTGGTGCTTACGACAACTTCGTCTTTTCACCAGGCTATGGCTCTAATTAGACATTTACATCATTATACAGTACGATTAGTGAAAAAGACATTTAGTTGCTATCGATTTCTTGATTACAATAACGGGGTAAAGATAAGGTTTCAATTCTAAATGATTCGATTTTGCCGAGCCCTGCAGGGCCATCGCTTCGATTTGACTAGGGCTGGGCAATTCGATTCCGTGATTCGAAGCACAATTTATTCGAAATAATCGTGTATTATGCATAGGAACAAAACTTGCTCAATAAACTAGAATTTTCATTTTTAACGACATAATGCAATCGATTTTAGTCAAATCCGACCAAAATCGATTTTATTTTGTCGTTAAAATACGAAAGTTGTTTTTCCTAGTGTGAATTGAGCCCTATAAACTACACATTTCTCAATTTTCAAAATTGAGACAAATTGTAATAGTGAAAATGGGACATTTGGTATTTACATGAATTTGGTCATTCGATCCAATTCAAAATATCCGAAACAGATTTGAATTCTAAATGATTTGGTTTTGCTCTAGTTTAGACTTTAAATTTCAATCTTGAAGTCACAGTGTGTATTCCATCCGGAGGGTTCCATATTGTGAAGCACGAATGACCAGGAGTGTAATTTTTCGAAATTTAGTTTTTAGTCGATAACTATTTTAACGCTTTTAATAACATACTAAGAATAGAGCGGTTCAATTTCATACTTCATAAATACACAAATTTATTTTTATGACGAGTTTTTCTGACCAATTTGAGACTTCTTCAAACAAGAATAATAAAAAATGGACGTAATAGATTGATCGTTCAGACGAGTCGTTACAGAAATGAATTTGTGTGAGAATAAAGAAAGACTTCGAAACTCTCTAGCTAGTCATAGTTACTGTTACTACTGTATACTTGCATTTGCCGCATACGGATCGGCAAACATAAATTGGCACAGGAAGTACAAGCAATAATTCCACCCCCCTCAGATTATTCTTGTTAAAAATACTTACAATATTCATCCACAATTGTATGCTCGGGTCCACGAGGACCCGCAGATACTAATGCAATAATTCCGAATACCAAATAATAGATCTTCATTTTATATTAGTAACTGTCGAGTAAATATATTTTATCTGAATTGGGAAAAATTGATATTTTGTTACTCAATACTGATACTGCTTATCAATCTGTAATTCTTAATTTTTATTCACTTAAAAATTTTCTTTCTTTTATTGAAATTCTTTCTGAGCAAGAGCACTAGCAGTACCCAAAAGGGACAAGCTAATGACCACATAATAGCAAAGAGCTACTACTAGTTCCAGCAACCTCACTCTAAACAGAAAACATTCCAAACAGAACTGAACTACTATAGTAAAGTGCAGTGACTATCTGTCGGACGATAGTAAAACCGTCTACCATTTCTTCAATTGTTTTGTCGCCTCTTACTACACTCACGAAAAACGTTATGGCTGTTCTACTGCCTCTACCTACAAAGCTAAATTGTAATAAATAACCTTATGTTCACGCTCCTTCCGTGCTCTGACTAAACCATGCAGAACGCTTCAATGGTAACTGAGAATTAAGAAGAATACACGTTTCTTTGTACACGAGGCAAAATGTCTGTTATTGGAAAAACAATAAAAATCCCCTGCTAAACCCCTATCGCGTGTTGGCTACACTGTGTAAAAAGTTCAGTAAATTCACTGTTCAATTTGCAGTATTTATCATTCCGAAACTTAAAATCGTTTTTAAGGGCATCTATGCCTTGTATGAGGTATTGATGGATTGCGCAGGGATTGGCGCAGGGACGACGGCTAGGTCGTGATCGGGATATCTTGCTCAATTCATCATACGATTGAATGGGTTTGAGTACTAACATTGAGTAATCGTTTACGCGTTCAAATTCAACTCTCACATAATCACTAACAGACTTGTCATTATTCAGGCATTTGCGTAGACTGCGTTTGTTAAAGGTTTTTTACCCTTGCGTTTCAAGCTAGGGCACTGCCCTGCATGCACTCCCTCACATTTTTCAACGCAACAGTTTGCTATGCACCTCAACGGAGAGTGTTTGTTATTTGAACATTACTATCGTAAAGCAGTATAGATATGTATTGCCGTCTCTATTTTTAACCGAAACGAAACGCAATGCCTCGCTAAGAAGTTCCAGTATGAAATGTTTTCCGCTTAGTTACTTTTACTACTTTCTTGTAGTAGCTAATTGCCATTTTAGTTCTTATTAGACCGAATCGATACGAAAAAAATAAATCAGATTCGAATTCCAAAAGATTCGGGCAGATAGATCAGGCTGATTTGCTCAGATGAGTGATAAAAAAGACAACGCACAGGAAAAACTTACAAAATCCATCCACAATTGTATGCTCTGGTCCTTTAGGTCCAGCCGATACTAATGCAATGAATCCAAAACAATAAATACAAGCTAAATAACACATCTCCATTTATATTATAATGGTAAATAAACCTAATATAGGAAAAAGAGAAAAAAATTTTAAAATCAAATTATATTATCGTTATTTTGTTCACTATTTTGAAGACTTATTTCTTGGCAAAGTCTTGAAACAACAACGACATCTTAGGAAATATTAGATGGTTCTACCATCGCTCAGGGCAGTTTACTGCTTACTGCACTTAAACTATGCCGTTCATTTTTGTTTTCGCCCACAGTGCAGTCACTGGTTCTACATTTTGTAGCAGCTTATTGCCAATTAGTGGCAGTTGAGTGGTTCTGCTTGTTCTATTGTTTCGGCCCAAATTTGAGCGAAATTGAACAAAATGCAACATATTGAAAATTTACATCGAAAATTATCAACAAGACAACCTTTCCAACACGTTCGATGTTTAACTTGTAATAGAATTTCATTATTTGTCCGTTAATGTTTGATAGTTTCTGGGAGCGTAGTTCACTGCCTGAGATACAATTCTCTCTTTATTTCTTACTTATGTATTCAACAAAAACTCATACAGCCTTGAAGTACGTTTACCTCCACAGCCTATTTGGTATTCTTTGTCCTTCACTCGAACTTGACTGAGAATAAATTAAAATATTTTTCAGATCTTGAACCCAAAAATCCTTGGCGTAATTGCGCGAAAAACATAACGCTGATGCAGTCATCCGTGTTTACCGAAAAAAAAGTCAAAGATCATCGAGACTGAGTTGAAACAGTGATGAAATAAATATTTATAAATTATCTGCGATCAATCTACTGGTGTTTATCTGAGAATTTAAATATATTGCAACCGAAAACATTAGTGCGATTTTTTTATCAAAAATAAATATCACTTGTCAAGTCGAATTTTTGACCTGTTTGCGTTGTCTAGCTTTTGATGTTGTTCCAACAAGTCTTGTTTTTTTTGGAATCGGCGGCCGCACTCATTATCAAGTATTTAGGTTTGGTTTAATGGAGTATGAAAGAATAGAGTGCAGGTATATCCACAATCCATACACAATTGTATATTCTGGACCAGTAACACCCGCAGATACTAATGCAATACTTCAGAATACCAAATAGTAGATCTTCATTATATATTAGTTAATATAACTGTCCAGTAAGCGATGAATTTTTATCTGAACTGAAATAATTTGATATTTTGTTACTCAATACTGCTTATCAATCTGTAATTCTTAATTTTTATTTACTTAAAAATTTTCTTTCTTTTATTGAAATTCTTTCCGAGCAAGGGCGGTAGCAGTACCCAAAAGGGACAAGCTAATGACCACATAATAGCAAAAAGCTACTACTAGTTCCAGCAACTTCACTCTAAACAGAAAACATTCCAAACAGAACTGAACTACTATAGTAAAGTGCAGTGACTATCTGTCGGACGATAGTAAAACCGTCTACCATTTCTTCAATTGTTTTGTCGCCTCTTACTATACTCACGAAAAACGTTATGGCTGTTCTACTGCCTCTACCTACAAAGCTAAATTGTAATAAATAACCTTATGTTCACGCTCCTTCCGTGCTCTGACTAAACCATGCAGAACGCTTCAATGGTAACTGAGAATTAAGAAGAATACACGTTTCTTTGTACACGAGGCAAAATGTCTGTTATTGGAAAAACAATAAAAATCCCCTGCTAAACCCCTATCGCGTGTTGGCTACACTGTGTAAAAAGTTCAGTAAATTCACTGTTCAATTTGCAGTATTTATCATTCCGAAACTTAAAATCGTTTTTAAGGGCATCTATGCCTTGTATGAGGTATTGATGGATTGCGCAGGGATTGGCGCAGGGACGACGGCTAGGTCGTGATCGGGATATCTTGCTCAATTCATCATACGATTGAATGGGTTTGAGTACTAACATTGAGTAATCGTTTACGCGTTCAATTCATCTCCCACATAATCACTAACAGACTTGTCATTATTCAGGCATTTGAGTAGACTGCGTTTGTTAAAGGTTTTTTACCCTTGCGTTTCAAGCTAGGGCACTGCCCTGCATGCACTCCCTCACATTTTTCAACGCAACAGTTTGCTATGCACGTCAACGGAGAGTGTTTGTTATTTGAACATTACTATCGTAAAGCAGTATAGATATGTATTGCCGTCTCTATTTTTAACCGAAACGAAACGCAATGCCTCGCTAAGAAGTTCCAGTATGAAATGTTTTCCGCTTAGTTACTTTTACTACTTTCTTGTAGTAGCTAATTGCCATTTTAGTTCTTATTAGACCGAATCGATACGAAAAAAATAAATCAGATTCGAATTCCAAAAGATTCGGGCAGATGGATCAGGCTGATTTGCTCAGATGAGTGATAAAAAAGACAACGCACAGGAAAAACTTACAAAATCCATCCACAATTGTATGCTCTGGTCCTTTAGGTCCAGCCGATACTAATGCAATGAATCCAAAACAATACATACAAGCTAAATAACACATCTCCATTTATATTATAATGGTAAATAAACCTAATATAGGAAAAAGAGAAAAAAATGTTAAAATCAAATTATATTATCGTTATTTTGTTCACTATTTTGAAGACTTATTTCTTGGCAAAGTCTTGAAACAACAACGACATCTTAGGAAATATTAGATGGTTCTACCATCGCTCAGGGCAGTTACTGCTTACTGCACTTAACTATGCCGTTCATTTTTGTTTTCGCCCACAGTGCAGTCACTGGTTCTACATTTTGTAGCAGCTTATTGCCAATTAGTGGCAGTTGAATGGTTCTGCTTGTTCTATTGTTTCGGCCCAAATTTGAGCGAAATTGAACAAAATGCAACATATTGAAAATTTACATCGAAAATTATCAACAAGACAACCTTTCCAACACGTTCGATGTTTAACTTGTAATAGAATTTCATTATTTGTCCGTTAATGTTTGATAGTTTCTGGGAGCGTAGTTCACTGCCTGAGATACAATTCTCTCTTTATTTCTTACTTATGTATTCAACAAAAACTCATACAGCCTTGAAGTACGTTTACCTTCACAGCCTATTTGGTATTCTTTGTCTTTCACTCGAACTTGACTGAGAATAAATTAAAATATTTTTCAGATCTTGAACCCAAAAATCCTTGGCGTAATTGCGCGAAAAACATAACGCTGATGCAGTCATCCGTGTTTACCGAAAAAAAAAGTCAAAGATCATCGAGACTGAGTTGAAACAGCGATGAAATGCATATTTATAAATTATCTGCGATCAATCTACTGGTGTATATCTGAAAATTTAAATATATTGCAACTGGAAACATTAGTGCGATTTTTTTTTATCAAAAATAAATATCACTTGTCAAGTCGAATTTTTGACCTGTTTGCGTTGTCTAGCTTTTAATGTTGTTCTAAGTCTCGTTTTTTGGAATCGGCGACCACACTCATTATTGAGTATTTATGTTTGGTTTAATGGAGTATGAAAGATTAGAGTGCAGGTATATCCACAATCCATACACAATTGTATATTCTGCACCAGTAACACCCGCAGATACTATTGCAATACTTCAGAATACCAAATAGTAGATCTTCATTATATATTAGTTAATATGACTGTCCAGTAAGCGATGAATTTTTATCTGAACTGAAATAATTTGATATTTTGTTACTCAATACTGCTTAGCAATCTGTAATTCTTAAATTTTATTGACTTTCTTTTTTTCTTTTATTGAAATTCTTTCCGAGCAAGGGCGGTAGCAGTACCCAAAAGGAACAAGCTAATGACCACATAATAGCAAAGAGCTACTACTAGTTCCAGCAACTTCACTCTAAACAGAAAACATTCCAAACAGAACTGAACTACTATAGTAAAGTGCAGTGACTATCTGTCGGACGATAGTAAAACCGTCTACCATTTCTTCAATTGTTTTGTCGCCTCTTACTATACTCACGAAAAACGTTATGGCTGTTCTACTGCCTCTACCTACAAAGCTAAATTGTTAGAAATAACCTGATGTTCACGCTCCTTTCATGCTCTGACTAAACCATGCAGAACGCTTCAATGGTAACTGAGAATTAAGAAGAATACACGTTTCTTTGTACACGAAGCAAAATGTCTGTTATTGGAAAAACAATGAAAATACGCTGCTAAACCCCTATTGCGTGTTGGCTACACTGCGTAAAAAGTTCAGTAAATTTACTGTTCATTTTGCAGTATTTATCATTCCGAAACTCAAAACCGTTTTTAATGGCATTTATGCCTTCTATGAGCTGTTGATGGATTGCCAGGAGAATGGCGCGGGAACGACGGCTAGGTCGTGATCGGAATATCTTGCTCAATTCATCATACGATTGAATGGGTTTGAGTACTAACATTGAGTAATCGCTTACGCGTTCAAATTCAACTCCCACATAATCACTAACAGACTTGTCATTATTCAGGCATTTGCGTAGGTTGCGTTTGTTCCCTTTTTTATCCTTGCGTTTCAAGCTAACGCACAGCTCTGCATGCACTCCCTCACATTTTTCAACGCAACCGAACAGTTTGTTATGCACGTCAACAGAGAGTGTTTGTGCTTTGAACATTACTATCGCAAGCAGTGTAGATATGTATTGTCGTCTTTATTTTTAACCGAAACGAAACGCACTGCCTCGCTGAGAAAACTTCATATGTATTGTGGCTCTAAGGGTGATATTTATAAATTGCCCAAACGAACCAACGATTATTTAATTTGATATATACATTCCTTCCCGTGATTTGGCAGTCTGATGATACTGCTTTCCAGTTACAGGTTTACCAACAATATTGTGGTCTCGCGATATATCGGTCTTAACGTTGTTTCCCGACAAGCAGACTCAATGTGTCAAATTTTTAACGCTTTACAATTATCTTTGTACTGCGGTTATATTGCAACATTACAAAAAACATGAAAAGCATAACAACAACAAACGGAACCGATGAAGTTTGATACCTTGATATCTAGTAATAAACTTTACTGGAGACACAACTATTGTACCTTGAGATCCGACCTCACTACAATAAACTACGATATTGCGGTGGAAACCGTAATCATAATTACGGTTTAGGCTAAGGTTTTATTTACTTTCTGTGCAAAAACCATTTATATAAATATACAATAAGGCTCCCAATAGAAAAAATTGAAAGTGTCATAGCAATCCCTGTGTTTAAGTGAACACTTGTAAAAATGATTTTAAAAAGGTCTATTTCGTAGGTGGAATTACAGAAACAAAACATTCACTGTCCAGAGCCGATACCACTCACTGCGCCCTATTATGTCGGTTCAGTTCCATATGAAATTTTTCCGCTTAGTTACTTTTACTACTTTCTTGTAGTAGCTAATTGCCATTTTAGTTCTTATTAGTTCGAATCAATACGAAAAAAATAAATCAGATTCGAATTCCAAAAGATTCGGGCGAATGGATCAGGCTGATTTGCTCAGATGAGTGAAAAAAAGATAACACACTGGAAAAACTTACAAAATCCATCCACAATTGTATGCTCTGGTCCTTTAGATCCAGCGGATACTAATGCAATGAATCCAAGACAATAAATACAAGCTAAATAACACATCTCCATTTATATTATAATGGTAAATAAAACTAATATAGGAAAAAGAGAAAAAAATGTTAAAATCAAATTATATTATCGTTATTTTGTTCACTATTTTGAAGACTTATTTCTTGGCAAAGTCTTGAAACAACAACGACATCTTAGGAAATATTAGATGTTCTACCATCGTTCAGGGCAGTTACTGCTTACTGCACTTAACTATGCCGTTCATTTTTGTTTTCGCCCACAGTGCAGTCACTGGTTCTACATTTTGTACCAGCTCATTGGCAATTAGTGGTCGTTGAGTGGTTCTGCTTGTTCTATTGTTACGGCCCAACTTTGAGCGAAATTGAACAAAATACAACATATTGAAAATTTACATCGCAAATTATCAACAAGACAACCTTTCCAACACGTTCGATGTTTAACTTGTAATAGAATTTCATTATTTGTCCGTTAATGTTTGATAGTTTCTGGGAGCGTAGTTCACTGCCTGAGATACAATTCTCTCTTTATTTCTTACCTATGTATTCAACAAAAACTCATACAGCCTGAAGTACGTTTACCTCCACCGCCTATTTGGTATTCTTTGTCCTTTACTCGAACTTGACTGAGAATAAATTAAAATATTTTTCAGATCTTGAACCCAAAAATCCTCGGCGTAATTGCGCGAAAAACATGATGCTGATGCAGTCATCCGTGTTGACCGAAAAAAAAGTCAAAGATCATCGAGACTGAGTTTAATCAGAGATGGAATAAAGATTTATAAATTATCTGCGATCAATCTACTGGTGTATATCTGAAAATTTAAATATATTGCAACCGGACACATTAATGCGATTTTTTTATCAAAAATAAATATCACTTGCTTTTGATGTTGTTCTAACAATGTAGTTTTTTGGAATCGGCGACAGCACTCATTATCAAGTATTTAGGTTTGGTTTAATGGAGTATGAAAGATTAGAGTGCACAATCCATACACAATTGTATATTCTGGACCAGTAACACCCGCAGATACTATTGCAATACTTCAGAATACCAAATAGTAGATCTTCATTATATATTAGTAAATATGACTGTCCAGTAAGCGATGAATTTTTATCTGAACTGAAATAAATTGATATTTTGTTACTCAATACTGCTTAGCAATCTGTAATTCTTTATTTTGTTAATTAAAAATGTTCTTCTTTATTATTGAAATTGACTGGGCGATGGGAAAACCGTCTACCATTTCTTCATTTCTTTTATCGCCTCTTTCGACACACAGGATAAACGTTACAGCTTTTCTACTTCCCTTACCTGAAAAGCAAAATAGTATTACATATTCTGATATTCACGCTCCTTCCGTGCTGTGACTAAACCATGCAGAACGCTTCAATGGTAACTGAGAATTAAGGAGAATACACGTTTCTCTGTACACGAAGCAAAATGTCTGCAATAAAAATACGCTGCACAATTTATCATTCTGAAAACCGTTTTTAATGTTTTAATTTATGCCTTGTATGAGCTATTGATGGGTTGGCGCGGGGATGACGACTAAACCTTACAGAAATAAGACATGGTGAATCAGTTGCAGTAAGCACTGTATAATGGGCTAAATATTTTCTTTTCTCAAACTAACAGGTCATATTCGATATTGTTAAACGATCATGTTTAGGTGAGTTACTGATAGATTGTGCAGCCGAGGCGACAAAATAATGCTAAATATTTTTGCCGTCATATTTCAGGGAAATTTTTTCTTGCGAAAAGACGTTTGGTTTAAGGAATTTCTGAGAAAAAACGAAAAAAAAACTCATCGCGAATTGGCGCTTATAAATTTATTACTTGCCCCAATCAGAGAACACCTGTTCAAAAATAAGTGTGCATGAAGGATAAACAAAACTGTGTTCGTGCCTGTTAACGAAATGAAATTTCTGACTACCGATCTCAGGTGATTGGATTCAATCGCGAATCGTTTATAGGAACAAAAACTTGCTAAATGGAATTTTTATTTTTTACTACAAAATGCAATCTATTTTGGTCAAATTTTGTGAAATTTGAGCAAGTTTGTATATAACAACCTCAGCCGTTATTAAACTGTTTTTTTGGTTTCATATAAAAAAAATATTCATTTCTGAAACATTCGCATTATGAAGTTTATCAAGAACAATTCTATCAGCACTATATAATTTCAACTGTCAGAGGTTCCAGCATAATCACGTCATACTGCCGCAGAGTCCTAATTATTATCACATTGCAGCAACTATCATTGAAAGAAAATTATATTTCAATAAATATTTTTTATAGAACCACTTCTTAGAGTGCATCACCCACCATGTCCAGAATCCTTTAAAGTGGCCACTTACAGACGGACAGGGTTACAATTGCTGAAAAGATATGATTTTTCCCTGTTCGCCTTAGCCTACTTAATTTATTAAACCCTGACCCTGGGTTGAGTGGTGGGCATGTATATTCAAGCCAGAATCGCCGGGACTCGAACCCGAAAACTACAACCTGAGATGCAATCATGTTTAACCACTAGACCATCGATCCCACGTAAAGAACAGTGCGTAATGAAAATTAGCTCACGAAGTTGCATAATGAATATTTCCGGAAAAGCATTTATTATTAAGAAGAAAGTAGCAATTCAAAAGAGTCAACAGTGTATACAAATCAACTTTGTCTGCGCAGTTCCTGAACAAAAAAAATGCGGAAATCAAAATAAAATGGAAAGTAATTTTTATTATACGAAAGTGACATAATAAGTTTCGTCTGGTTGGGCCGCTACTTCCAACTTCGAAATATGGATATATAAAAGTAAAGTTCATCGACGATGGAAGATTTAGGAAAAAGTAAAAAGAGAAATGACTTCTTTGAGTTTGACTAAGTTCATGATCGGAGCCTAAAATATCGGCTGCATCCATATATCTCCTAGTTTTCACTGCCACCCTCACTATCTTCCACTCCATTGCCTTTCATCTTCGCTGCCCGTACCATTGCTACTCTTCATCTCACATTCAGACCTAGTAATAGGACAGGAAGTTTTAAATGTCAATATTTATGTAAAATTTCACCACGTTTTAATTGAATAAATTGAAATTGTGGGCGCGATGGCCTAGTGGTTAAACATGTTGGCATCGCAGGTTGAAGTTCTCGGGTTCATGCCCCGGCAAGTCCGGCTCGCTTATCCATGCCCACCACTCAACCCAGGGTGTAATAATTTGGGTAGGCTAAGCCAAACAGGAAAAGATCATATCTTTCCAGTAATTGTAACCCTGTCCGCCTATAAGTGGCCGCTGTTACAGGGCCTTGTACAGGGTGACCCAATCAAAGAACAAAGAAGTATCTATAAAAAAAAATTGAATAAATGTTTCTATGCAGCTATTTATATCAATTGCAGGGGGATAAACAATTTGCAGACGTCGGTCTTCGTATCAGGGACGTTTCTATCAAAATCGTGGAAACCGCATACAGTCATCATCGGGAATTCCCCGTTCGTTGCCGTTTTACCCGTCATGTGGACGGCGTCCTTTATCATTAGAAAGTAGACAAATCGTTGAAAGACATGTGTTGGAAGGGGCATAATTCCATAGAATAGAAAAGTGCCAATATTTCAAAAAAAAATAGGACGATTACAGGAAGAGATTACTTTTCTAGAAGTATCATATACACAAAAAATCTAACACTATGTATATACATTGCTGCTTAGTCTCTGCAAATCTGAAAGAGAAAAAAAACTTGGACAAAATTTTGTTACATTGATTCGTTTGTAAAAATTACTTTGAACAATGTTAATCACCAGATGCCAATGGTATACGTGAATGGGTTTTGTTGTTGCACAGACAGTGATTTGTCTACGCAAATCTAAGATGTTTCACACTGGTGCATGGGAATGGTTTACTCGAACTCAAATTCGAGATCATTATATTGCCTATGATTGCGAATGTAGTAACCACTAAGCCAAGATATCGGTGTCTTAAAACACGTTATATCCCCCGGAAACATGTCTGTGTGTTCAATGTCAGATACGATGTATTTGGTTAAAAGCAGAAGCAAATACACAACACTGTTTGCAATATAATAGCGGAACTTGGAAATAATTAAATTTTTTACATCAGATTTTACCTTGTTTGTAGACAATCTTGATATTTTTTCATTACACTTTTGTAAATTAATTGTTGTTTTCTGTTGTACATTAACACCATCGACGGATCTGAAATATATTGTTAACAATATATTTAGTTTTGTTTTGCCCGAAAAGATGAGGAATATTTGTTATTGGGTCGCCAATTATCTCTGAATCAGCTCTCAACAGAAAAGAAAGAGAAATTATCATTCCTGTTTCACAATCCATTTATGATTTCAAATGAACATTAAATTAGACACAATAATCAACAAAACATAAAATTTCACCACAATTTTTCTAACTTAATCCAATAATTACCTCTAATAAAGTTGTGATTATTCAACAAAATTTTAACAATTATTAAAAACACACATCATCATATGAAGATACTAATTACTGTACTTATATGACGAACAGGACCTGTTTAGGATGTTTTTTTGCGTTCAGTTGCTTGTATCACATTTAATAGTATCTCTTTAGTAGCCGTTGGTTGGTTGCTTTCAGACGTTACTTCCGACCATGCTTAAATAATACCTAAAAATAATACATGACAAATTGAAAATATAGGAAAGGATTTGCTATATTTCGTTTAAAATTGCTTTCGAAAAAACTTACATTTAAATTTTCCTCCTTCACACAAGCATATTTCACATTTAAAATCATCAACTTGACATATTTGGTTTCCACAGGCGCAATCAAATACATTTTGATCAGGACAAGATAATGAAATCATGTCGCTGTCACCACTGAAATATTGATACAAATGTAAGATGGTTGGATTAATTCTAGCTTGAATCCAAAATCACTTTTTTTTCGAGTCTCACTCTGAGCAACGGCAGTAACAGCGCCTACAAAAGGAATGTCCAATAACATGACAAACGCAATACTGCGAAATGTATTCCAGGCAAAGATATTCTAAATAAAAAACGTTATTAATGGAAAGATTGCACTGAATCGTATCTGCCCTGGAATATAGTACTAAAATCTAACACTTAAAGTACTTTCTCTATAGTCATGTGTCTATTGTCGTAAACAAAAAATTCTGAGGACACCTAGGAATTTTTTAAAAGCCTTTGACCCACTTCGATCTGCTAAAATCGAATGTATCATTATAATACTAAATCTAAGCGGGACTTGATATAGTGTAAATTATGCACTTATGATTTCCTTAATGTTTAGTAACGATCAATATAGAATATATTATTGCGACATACAAGTTTTATTGTTGTTCCATACTTGGTGGTATTTCAAGTTTAGAATTCAACAAATACTAATTTACTTACCAACTTGCTTGATATTCAGAAATCCATTTGTAGAAATGACATCCCCAGACAAGAAGATCACAAACCCATGATGACAACATATCGCTTGAATCCGTTGTCATATTTGATCTCGGTGAAATTGGATTACCTGGATAATGATCATATATTTATTTATCATATTATTTGCTATGTTATTTCACTTGTGAAAGATTGAATCATGTATATTTAGAAAGACTAGAATATCTTGCTCAATTCATCGTACGATTGAATGGGTTTGAGTACTAACATTGAGTAATCGTTTACGCGTTCAATTCATCTCCCACATAATCACTAACAGACTTGTCATTCTTTAGGCATTTGCGTAGACTGCGTTTGTTAAGGGATTTTTACCCTTGAGTTTCAAGCTAGCGCACAGCTTTGCATGCACTTCCTCATATTTTCCAACGCAACCGGACAGTTTACTTTGCACGTCAACGGAGAGTGTTTGTGATTTGAACATTACTATCGCAAAGCAGTGTAGATATGTATTGTCGTCTCTATTTTTAACCGAAACGAAACGCAATGCCTCGCTAGGAAAACTCCATATGTATTGTGGCTCTTAGGTTGATATTTATAAATTGCCCAAACCAACCAGAGATTATTTAATTTGATATATACATTCCTTCCCTTGATTTGGCGGTCTGATGATACTGTTTATTAGTAACAGGTATGCCAACAATATTGTGGTCTCGCGATATATCGGTCTTAACGTTGTTCCCCGACAAGCAGACTCAATGTGTCAAATCTTTAGCGCTTTACAATTATCTTTGTACTGCGGTTATATTGCAATATTAACAAAAACATGAAAAGCATAACAACAACAAACGGAACCGGTGAAGTTTGATACCTTTATATCTAGTAATAAACTTTACTGGAGACACAACTATTGTACTTTGAGATCCGACCTCACTACAATAAACTCAGTAAAATTAATATTGCGGTGGAAACAGTAATCATAACTACGGTTTAGGCTAAGGTTCTATTTACTTTCTGTGCAAATACTATTTATATAAATATACAATAAGGCTACAATAAAATTGAAAGTGTCATAGCATGTGTTTAGGTGAACACTTGTAAAAATGATTTTAAAAAGGTCTATTACGTAGGTGGATTTACAGAAACAAAACATTCACCATCCAGAGCCGATACCACTCACTGCGCCCTATTATGTCGGTTCAGATCCATATGAAATGTTTTCCGCTTAGTTACTTTTACTACTTTCTTGTAGTAGCTAATTGCCATTTTAGTTCTTGTTAGTTCGAATCGATACGAAAAAATAAATCAGATTCAAATTCTAAAAGATTCGGGCGGATGGATCAGGCTGATTTGCCCAGATGAGTGAAAAAAAGATAACACACTGGAAAAACTTACAAAATCCATCCACAATTGTATGCTCTGGTCCTTTAGGTCCAGCCGATACTAATGCAATGAATCCAAAACAATACATACAAGCTAAATAACACATCTCCATTTATATTATAATGGTAAATAAACCTAATATAGGAAAAAGAGAAAAAAATGTTAAAATCAAATTATATTATCGTTATTTTGTTCACTATTTTGAAGACTTATTTCTTGGCAAAGTCTTGAAACAACAACGACATCTTAGGAAATATTAGATGGTTCTACCATCGCCCAGGGCAGTTACTGCTTACTGCACTTAACTATGCCGTTCATTTTTGTTTTCGCCCACAGTGCAGTCACTGGTTCTACATTTTGTAGCAGCTTATTGCCAATTAGTGGCAGTTGAGTGGTTCTGCTTGTTCTATTGTTTCGGCCCAAATTTGAGCGAAATTGAACAAAATGCAATATATTGAAAATTTACATCGCAAATTATCAACAAGACAACCTTTCCAACACGTTCGATGTTTAACTTGTAATAGAATTTCATTATTTGTTCGTTAATGTTTGATAGTTTCTGGGAGCGTAGTTCACTGCCTGAGATACAATTCTCTCTTTATTTCTTACTTATGTATTCAATAAAAACTTATACAGCCTTGAAGTACGTTTACCTCCACAGCCTATTTGGTATTCTTTGTCCTTCACTCGAACTTGACTGAGAATAAATTAAAATATTTTTCAGATCTTGAACCCAAAAATCCTTGGCGTAATTGCGCGAAAAACATAACGCTGATGCAGTCATCCGTGTTTACCGAAAAAAAAGTCAAAGATCATCGAGACTGAGTTGAAACAGTGATGAAATAAATATTTATAAATTATCTGCGATCAATCTACTGGTGTTTATCTGAGAATTTAAATATATTGCAACCGAAAACATTAGTGCGATTTTTTTATCAAAAATAAATATCACTTGTCAAGTCGATTTTTTGACCTGTTTGCGTTGTCTAGCTTTTGATGTTGTTTCAACAAGTCTTGTTTTTTTGGAATTGGCGACAGCACTCATTATCAAGTATTGAGGTTTGGTTTAATGGAGTATGAAAGAATAGAGTGCAGGTATATCCACAATCCATACACAATTGTATATTCTGGACCAGTAACACCCGCAGATACTAATGCAATACTTCAGAATACCAAATAGTAGATCTTCATTATATATTAGTAAATATGACTGTCCAGTAAGCGATGAATTTTTATCTGAACTGAAATAAATTGATATTTTGTTACTCAATACTGATCATCAATCTGTAATTCTTTATTTTGTTAATTAAAAATGTTCTTCTTTATTATTGAAATTGACTGGGCGATGGGAAAACCGTCTACCATTTCTTCATTTCTTTTGTCGCCTCTTTCGACACACAGGATAAACGTTACAGCTTTTTTACTTCCCTTACCTAAAAAGCAAAATAGTATTACATATTCTGATATTCACGCTCCTTCCGTGCTGTGACTAAACCATGCAGAACGCTTCAATGGTAACTGAGAATTAAGGAGAATACACGTTTCTCTGTACACGAAGCAAATCTGCAATAAAAATACGCTGCACAATTTATCATTCTGAAAACCGTTTTTAATGGCATTTATGCCTTGTATGAGCTATTGATGGATTGGCGCGGGGATGACGACTAAACCTTACAGAAATAAGACATCAGTTGCAGTAAGCACTGTATAATGGGCTAAATATTTTCTTTTCTCAAAGTAACAGGTCATATTCGATATTGTTAAACGATCATGTTTAGGTGAGTTACTGATAGATTGTGCAGCCGAGGCGACAAAATAATGCTAAATATTTTTGCCGTCATATTTCAGGGAAATTTTTTCTTGCGAAAAGACGTTTGGTTTAAGGAATTTCTGAGAAAAAACGAAAAAAAAACTCATCGCGAATTGGCGCTTATAAATTTATTACTTGCCCCAATCAGAGAACACCTGTTCAAAAATAAGTGTGCATGAAGGATAAACAAAACTGTGGTCGTGCCTGTTAACGAAATGAAATTTCTGACTACCGATCTCAGGTGATTGGATCCAATCGCGAATCGTTTATGGGAACAAAAACTTGCTAAATGGAATTTTTATTTTTTACTACAAAATGCAATCTATTTTGGTCAAATTTTGTGTAATTTGAGCAAAATGTATATAACAACCTCAGCCGTTATTAAACTGTTTTTTTTGGTTTCATATAAAACAAAATATTTAATTTCTGGAACATTCGCATTATGAAGTTTATCAAGAACAATTCTATCAGCACTATATAATTTCAACTGTCAGAGGTTCCAACATAATCACGCCATACTGCCGCAGAGTCCTAATTATTATCACATTGCAGCAACTATCATTGAAAGAAAATTATATTTCAATAAATATTTTTTATAGAACCACTTCTTAGAGTGCATCACCCACCATGTCCAGAATCCTTTAAAGTGGCCACTTACAGACGGACAGGGTTACAATTGCTGAAAAGATATGATTTTTCCCTGTTCGCCTTAGCCTACTTAATTTATTAAACCCTGACCCTGGGTTGAGTGGTGGGCATGTATATTCAAGCCAGAATCGCCGGGACTCGAACCCGAAAACTACAACCTGAGATGCAATCATGTTTAACCACTAGACCATCGATCCCACGTAAAGAACAGTGCGTAATGAAAATTAGCTCACGAAGTTGCATAATGAATATTTCCGGAAAAGCATTTATTATTAAGAAGAAAGTAGCAATTCAAAAGAGTCAACAGTGTATACAAATCAACTTTGTCTGCGCAGTTCCTGAACAAAAATGCGGAAATCAAAATAAAATGGAAAGTAATTTTTATTATACGAAAGTGACATAATAAGTTTCGTCTGGTTGGGCCGCTACTTCCAACTTCGAAATATGGATATATAAAAGTAAAGTTCATCGACGATGGAAGATTTAGGAAAAAGTAAAAAGAGAAATGACTTCTTTGAGTTTGACTAAGTTCATGATCGGAGCCTAAAATATCGGCTGCATCCATATATCTCCTAGTTTTCACTGCCACCCTCACTATCTTCCACTCCATTGCCTTTCATCTTCGCTGCCCGTACCATTGCTACTCTTCATCTCACATTCAGACCTAGTAATAGGACAGGAAGTTTTAAATGTCAATATTTATGTAAAATTTCACCACGTTTTAATTGAATAAATTGAAATTGTGGGCGCGATGGCCTAGTGGTTAAACATGTTGGCATCGCAGGTTGAAGTTCTCGGGTTCATGCCCCGGCAAGTCCGGCTCGCTTATCCATGCCCACCACTCAACCCAGGGTGTAATAATTTGGGTAGGCTAAGCCAAACAGGAAAAGATCATATCTTTCCAGTAATTGTAACCCTGTCCGCCTATAAGTGGCCGCTGTTACAGGGCCTTGTACAGGGTGACCCAATCAAAGAACAAAGAAGTATCTATAAAAAAAAATTGAATAAATGTTTCTATGCAGCTATTTATATCAATTGCAGGGGGATAAACAATTTGCAGACGTCGGTCTTCGTATCAGGGACGTTTCTATCAAAATCGTGGAAACCGCATACAGTCATCATCGGGAATTCCCCGTTCGTTGCCGTTTTACCCGTCATGTGGACGGCGTCCTTTATCATTAGAAAGTAGACAAATCGTTGAAAGACATGTGTTGGAAGGGCATAATTCCATAGAATAGAAAAGTGCCAATATTTCAAAAAAAAATAGGACGATTACAGGAAGAGATTACTTTTCTAGAAGTATCATATACACAAAAAATCTAACACTATGTATATACATTGCTGCTTAGTCTCTGCAAATCTGAAAGAGAAAAAAAACTTGGACAAAATTTTGTTACATTGATTCGTTTGTAAAAATTACTTTGAACAATGTTAATCACCAGATGCCAATGGTATACGTGAATGGGTTTTGTTGTTGCACAGACAGTGATTTGTCTACGCAAATCTAAGATGTTTCACACTGGTGCATGGGAATGGTTTACTCGAACTCAAATTCGAGATCATTATATTGCCTATGATTGCGAATGTAGTAACCACTAAGCCAAGATATCGGTGTCTTAAAACACGTTATATCCCCCGGAAACATGTCTGTGTGTTCAATGTCAGATACGATGTATTTGGTTAAAAGCAGAAGCAAATACACAACACTGTTTGCAATATAATAGCGGAACTTGGAAATAATTAAATTTTTTACATCAGATTTTACCTTGTTTGTAGACAATCTTGATATTTTTCCATTACACTTTTGTAAATTAATTGTTGTTTTCTGTTGTACATTAACACCATCGACGGATCTGAAATATGTTGTTAACAATATATTTAGTTTTGTTTTGCCCGAAAAGATGAGGAATATTTGTTATTGGGTCGCCAATTATCTCTGAATCAGCTCTCAACAGAAAAGAAAGAGAAATTATCATTCCTGTTTCGCAATCCATTTATGATTTCAAATGAACATTAAATTAGACACAATAATCAACAAAACATAAAATTTCACCACAATTTTTCTAACTTAATCCAATAATTACCTCTAATAAAGTTGTGATTATTCAACAAAATTTTAACAATTATTAAAAACACACATCATCATATGAAGATACTAATTACTGTACTTATATGACGAACAGGACCTGTTTAGGATGTTTTTTTGCGTTCAGTTGCTTGTATCACATTTAATAGTATCTCTTTAGTAGCCGTTGGTTGGTTGCTTTCAGACGTTACTTCCGACCATGCTTAAATAATACCTAAAAATAATACATGACAAATTGAAAATATAGGAAAGGATTTGCTATATTTCGTTTAAAATTGCTTTCGAAAAAACTTACATTTAAATTTTCCTCCTTCACACAAGCATATTTCACATTTAAAATCATCAACTTGACATATTTGGTTTCCACAGGCGCAATCAAATACATTTTGATCAGGACAAGATAATGAAATCATGTCGCTGTCACCACTGAAATATTGATACAAATGTAAGATGGTTGGATTAATTCTAGCTTGAATCCAAAATCGAGTTTTTTTCGAGTCTCACTCTGAGCAACGGCAGTAACAGCGCCTACAAAAGGAATGTCCAATAACATGACAAACGCAATACTGCGAAATGTATTCCAGGCAAAGATATTCTAAATAAAAAACGTTATTAATGGAAAGATTGCACTGAATCGTATCTGCCCTGGAATATAGTACTAAAATCTAACACTTAAAGTACTTTCTCTATAGTCATGTGTCTATTGTCGTAAACAAAAAATTCTGAGGACACCTAGGAATTTTTTAAAAGCCTTTGACCCACTTCGATCTGCTAAAATCGAATGTATCATTATAATACTAAATCTAAGCGGGACTTGATATAGTGTAAATTATGCAATTATGATTTCCTTAATGTTTAGTAACGATCAATATAGAATATATTATTGCGACATACAAGTTTTATTGTTGTTCCATACTTGGTGGTATTTCAAGTTTAGAATTCAACAAATACTAATTTACTTACCAACTTGCTTGATATTCAGAAATCCATTTGTAGAAATGACATCCCCAGACAAGAAGATCACAAACCCATGATGACAACATATCGCTTGAATCCGTGGTCATATTTGATCTCGGTGAAATTGGATTACCTGGATAATGATCAGATATTTATTTATCATATTATTTGCTATGTTATTTCACTTGTGAAAGATTGAATCATGTATATTTAGAAAGACTAGAATATCTTGCTCAATTCATCGTACGATTGAATGGGTTTGAGCACTAACATTGAGTATTCGTTTACGCGTTCAAATTCAACTCCCACATAATCACTAACAGACTTGTCATTATTTAGGCATTTGCGTAGACTGCGTTTGTTAAAGTTTTGCGTTTCAACCTAGCGCACAGCTCTGCATGCACTTCCTCACATTTTCCAACGCAACCGAACAGTTTGCTGTGCACGTCAACGGAGAGCGTTTGCGCCTTTTACATTACTATCGCAAAGCAGTGTAGATATGTATTGCCGTCTCTATTTTTAACCGAAACAAAACATAATCCCTCGCTAAGAGAACTTCATATGTATTGTGGCTCTTAGGGTGATATTTATAAATTGCCCAAACGAACCAACGATTATTTAATTTTATATATACATTCCTTCCCGTGATTTGACATTCTGATGATACTGCTTTCCAGTTACAGGTTTACCAACATTATTGTGGTCTCGCGATATATCGGTCTTAACGTTGTTCCCCGACAAGCAGACTCAATGTGTCAAATTTTTAACGCTTTACAATTATCTTTGTACTGTGGTCATATTGCAATATTACAAAAAACATGAAAAGCATAACAACAACAAACGGAACCGGTGAAGTTTGATACCTTTATATCTAGTAATAAACTTTACTGGAGACACAACTATTGTACCTTGAGATCCGACCTCACTACAATAAACTCAGTAAAATTGATATTGCGGTGGAAACAGTAATCTTAACTACGGCTTAGGCTAAGGTTCTATTTACTTTCTGTGCAAAAACTATTTATATAAATATACAATAAGGCTCCCAATAGAAAAAATTGAAAGTGTCATGGCAATCCCTGTGTTTAGGTGAACACTTGTAAAAATGATTTTAAAAAGGTCTATTAAGTAGGTGAAGTTACAGAAACAAAACATTCACCATCCAGAGCCGATACCACTCACTGCGCCCTATTATGTCGGTTCAGTTCCATATGAAATTTTTCCGCTTAGTTACTTTTACTACTTTCTTGTAGTAGCTAATTGCCATTTTAGTTCTTATTAGTTCGAATCAATACGAAAAAATAAATCAGATTCGAATTCCAAAAGATTCGGGCGGATGGATCAGGCTGATTTGCTCAGATGAAAAAAAGACAACACACTGGAAAAACTTACAAAATCCATCCACAATTGTATGCTCTGGTCCTTTAGATCCAGCGGATACTAATGCAATGAATCCAAAACAATAAATACAAGCTAAATAACACATCTCCATTTATATTATAATGGTAAATAAACCTAATATAGGAAAAAGAGAAAAAAATGTTAAAATCAAATTATATTATCGTTATTTTGTTCACTATTTTGAAGACTTATTTCTTGGCAAAGTCTTGAAACAACAACGACATCTTAGGAAATATTAGATGGTTCTACCATCGCCCAGGGCAGTTACTGCTTACTGCACTTAACTATGCCGTTCATTTTTGTTTTCGCCCACAGTGCAGTCACTGGTTCTACATTTTGTACCAGCTTATTGCCAATTTATGGCAGTTGAGTGGTTCTGCTTGTTCTATTGTTTCGGCCCAACTTTGAGCGAAATTGAATAAAATACAACATATTTAAACTTACATCCCAAATTATCAACAAGACAACCCTTCCAACACGTCCAATGTTTAATTGGAAATATAATTTTAATATCTGTTTATTAATGTTTGATAGTTTCTAGGAGCGTAATCCACTGCCTAATATATAATTCTCTCTTTATTTCTTACCTATGTATTCAACAAAAACTCATATAGTCTTGAAGTACGTTCACCTCCACAGACTATTTGGTATTCTTTGTCCGTTACTCGAACTTGACTGAGAATAAATTAAAATATTTTTCAGATCTTGAACCCAAAAATCCTCGGCGTAATTGCGCGAAAAACATAATGCTGATGCAGTGATCCGTGTTGACCGTAAAAAATGTCAAAGTTGATCGAGACTGAGTTAAAACAGTGATGAAATGCATATTTATAAATCATATGAGTTCAGTCTACTGGTATATATCTGAAAATTTAAACATATTGCAACCGAACACAATAATGGGATTTGATTATAGAAATTTTGATTTTCTTATCGAAAATGAATATCACTAGATAAGTCGAATTTTTTACCTGTTTGTGTTGGCTTTTGATGTTGTTGTGACAAGTCTCGTCTCGAGTATTGAGGTTTTGTTTGAGGGAGTATAAAATTTTTTAATGCTGTACAGAAGGAAAACACCACATCACGCACCTTCACCTTCTCCAACATTTTCTGGCAAGGTTCGGTGCGTTCCATCACTGGTCCATTGTTGGCAAAACATAAATGACTTTTTATCATTGAAAATCGTGGTACCTAAAGGAAAGTAACTTACGGTCTTTTAAATCACGATGAAACTCCTCAAAACAAACTATAAGTGGTGAACATCCCATACCGTAATGCAGTGATTTTCAACCGGTGTTTCGCGGAACACTAGTGTTCCCTGGAAGATGGTCAGCTGTGCCGCAGGAAATTCCTTAATTCTACGCAATGGGTCTAAAGAGCATTTCTTTTATGGTAGTAATTATCCACTATCATCAATTTAACAAAACCATATCCTGATGTTTTATTTATACGTGTTTTATCTCTTCGAAAGTTTTTGCAGTCGAATTTTTAAACTTGACTGAGAACAACTGAAAAATATATCAGGGATTACAAAGCAAATAGATCTTGCGTAGTAGAGATAGAATAAAATTCGGATACATACTAATGTAAACAAAATGCAAATGATAATTTTAGAATACCGTGTGCGCTCACATCATTGTCCGCTCTTTTTTTATAGCAACTTTTTAGAGTGGATCTCCCTGTCCAAGGCCCCGTAACAGAGGCCACTTATAGACGAAAGGTTACATTTGCTGGAAAGATATGATCTTTTCCTGTTCGGCTTAACCTACCCAAGTTATTACACCCTGGGATGAGTGGAGGGCATGAATTCAAACCCGAGATCTTCAACCTGCGATGCCAACATGTTTAACCACTAGACCATCGCGTCCACAAAATGGTGAAAACAAATTTTATTGTGACAACAAACATTGACTTTTAAGATGTCAATATTGCGTTGTCTGCATGTTTAATATGTTGTTTTGTTTTGCATCGCGTAAAATGCACGAAACAAACGTAAAAAACGCACAACCCGGTTTCACAATAGTTTGGGGCATTTTTCAAAGCACCTCATTCAAATATCTGCCCCATTAAGCAATACGTCTGAACTTGGAAGAAACTGTGGTTGTCGATTCGAAGAAACGAGAGTTGTTATCACAACATCACGAGCTTGCCAACGCAAACAGGTCACGGAACAAAGATAACAAGAGTGAGATAAATTTATACGAAAACTTTCGATCAATTACGTAGACAAATACACGGGTGAATGAATAAGTATCATATCTTTCGCTCAATTACGCAGGTGTTTTGGCTTTGGTTATTTGCTCTACTTTCATTTATTTTCGGTCATGTTTATGAGACTTGTAAAAGAATTACATTTTATATGTGGTAGAGTTAGTGAGTGTTATCTGCCCTGATCGATGATAAACTCATCTAACATTTCTTTTTTTTCTTTTATTCGTTTTTTAAGACATGCAGGAAATACGCTAGGGGAATTTTGAACCTACAGAAGGCAAAGTGATTTTGGTAATGAAACACGTTATCAGAAACTATAAATCGATATCTATGAAAGCTATTAGCGATTCAGTAGCGAAATCAAAAATTTTAGTTATGCAGGCTTGATTCTAATTGTAAAAATTATGAAGTCGTATTTGATGACGTATACAAAAATTTATAACCAAAATATACAATGTTTTACTACCGAATTAAGAAAATCTAACAGAAATCGCTCAAAATATCGCAGTAGACAAGTTTGAATTGAAAACTTGGTATTCTTTCAACAGCCTTTAGCATATTTTTCTATAAGTCGCCGTTGTTATAAGCCCTCGTTCAAAAATTATCAAATCGGAATGGTGAACAAAAACAAAAAATATATAGTAATATTTTTAAAATGTATTTTTTTGTTTTATTTGACATTAGTTAAATTTTTCCTAAAAACCTATTCCATTATTACATAAATGAAGATGAATTATTTGGTATTAAGATACTTTGCATTAGTATCTGCAGGATGGCGGGGACCAGAGCATACAATTGTGGATGAATTTCGTAAGTATTTTTACTGTGTTTTGGATATTCTTATATTTCACATACGTAAGCTATTTTCAATAATATATTGAGTATATTTGTTTTTTGTTGCCCTCGAAGTATATTTCTTGTGATGAGGACTAATTCGCGACTTTGCAAAAAGAGCCTTTCCTGATGGGTGGAGCGACTGTGAGGTAAAAAATCAGTGTAACGTTTAAATCACAGTTGTACCGAACGAAAAAATAGGAATATAATATATAACAAAAATAAAAAATATAATTTCGTATTCTAGAGTTTAACAAGTTATGTGGCCGGCTTTGAGTCAATAAAAGATGACAACATCACCTATTTTGAGCTATATAAAATGCGCCAAAATGGGATTCCAATTTACTTGTGGTGTTTCACAGCCGATAGTTAGAAGATATTTTCCGCACCTCTCTCGGTATTCGCACAGCACGTGGTGTTATTTTCCCGGTGAGACAGTTTTGACAAGCGCAAGCCACATGTAAGTTGCTTCTATGGTTAATCCGTCAGTGAGGATGTCAACCTTCGATTTTAATATATCAGGGGTATCAGTGACTTTTCTTATATTTGCAACTTCTCCTTTGCAACAAGCCTTTGCGGCGTTAAAATATTGGCAAATACTTCTGTGAAAACCAAACCAAGAGCAAGCATGATAGGAACCTTAACCCAAACCGCAGCTATGATTATTGTTTCTACCGCAATATTGATTTTGCTGAGTTTATTGTAATGCAGTCGTACGTAGCTTTATCTCGAACCGAGTCGCAAAATATGGAAACTTTGAATTTAAAGCATTACGGGATTCAAACCCGGGAAGTTAGAGATGCTATCTTCAGAGAGAGGAGATGTACTCACAGGGACTGGAGACCTAGATCTAGTGTTGCCAACATTTTACTAATACTCATACTAATGATCATCAGCACGGACATTACAAGCCTAAAATATTTGAACAAATCCGCACCCCCTAACATTAGAAACGAGAATCAAAACATAATATTTAAGCAGAAAATTTTGCAACAGTATACACTGTAACAAAAATGCAACAAAATCACTTGTCTTTAACAGTAATTTTGCTCTGCGGTATTAAAAAAAATTCAAAATAGTTATTTTCGGCCAAATATGGGGTGTTGACGGAACGCACGGCGAAGGTGCGGTCTATTAAAGGCCTATAATTGGCATAAATCTCACCAACATGGGGTTTTTTCCTTTGGAAATATGCAACTGCTGCAAAATACCAGTAAATTTACCGTACTTTGCTACGTTAAAGTGTAGGAGCAGAACTAAGCCGTTGCAATAAGATGCTTATACAATATTTCATATATTTTTTTTCTCGTCGTGCTTGCGCCTCGGCAGGTTTAAAGAATTTCTATCAAAGATTGTGAAGGTATGGAAAGTGGTGAACCTAACACCGGCATGGGATATGGTGGCTGCGACAGTAGCATCCCAGTCACGAACTTTCTCAAGCGTGAGCTACTGATCGACCGCGCTTCGGTGGCGCGATCCATTAGTGACACAAGTTTAACAAAGCAAATTTTCCTGAATAAGATAAGAAATGGTGAAGGTTAACAAGAAGTGTTTACGGTGATTGTGACGTGAAATCGTGGTCTCACAAGAAACATACCAAAAAATGATGGGTAAATAATATCTTGATTAAAGGTTGTTTCGCGTTTTTTAATTAGTAAAATTAACTGGTATTTTGAATTAAAGGAAGTATATAGCTCCTCCAGTTTATGAAGTGGTACAAATCACTTTTTGTATTTATTGCCTTGTCCTCTGCGGGAATTGTAAGGCCAGAACATACCCTGTGGGTAGTAAATGCTACCAGTATAACGAATATTTCAAAATGAAGCACGATGTTTGATTTGTTACTGCACTTAAGAGAAATGCTTGTGTCACTCGTCAAATTTGTCCATCATTACAAACGAACATTACTTTCCAATGAAATTATTGTATGATTTTTGTTGAGTTTAGCGCATTAGTAAAAGCATTATGGATTTGATATGACCAAATGAACAGTTGACATCGTAGATTGAAGAACTCTAGTTGATTTGAATCCCAGTGAGATCGACTTATAAGTCCGTGACTATCACTCAACACTACGCGTGATAATTTGAAACAAAAATGCATTTTCATTGGTATCCCATTATAATAATACTTCAATCCAACATAATGTTAAAGCATATTGAAGGATGCGTATTTATAAATATGCTTCAGTTATAATCCATCATCGTATCCGACGTTAGTTAAGTTTTTTTTATTCCTATGGAGATTCTAAAGGTTTATTGTAGAACATGCGGATTTAATGACAGTGTTCGCATGTTATAAAGCGCAGGGGTGGCCAAACTGCGGCTCTCGAGTCGCATGCGGCTCTTTGAGACTTTGCTTGCGGCTCTTTGATGAATTAGCATAGATGAATTAGATGTATTTTCCCGCTAAAAGTCAAAATACCGTTCAGTTTTGACAAACCAACACTTGAAGGAACTGCTCCGAACTGCTTTAACATCATACCAACCTAATTTCAAACATCTTGCAGCCCAGGTAGAGGCCCACAGTATACCACGCAGCCTAATATTAATCAATAGATACACTTCGTTGTGAGTGAATAAATTCGTTTTTCTTATTGTGTTCGTGTTGTGGCTCTTTTAAAACTGGATTTTGTTATATGCGACTCGAGCATGAAGCAGGTCTGGCCACCCCTGTCATAAAGGGTCAAAGCACATAGTTATACGTGATTCGTTGATATCTTGCAATGAACTACCTATCCCTCCTCCTTGTTTCCTTACAATCCTGGATCCGTGTGTGAGAGAATTCACAAGGATACACGAATGAGATAATAACAAGCTAATATACAAAAATATCATGTTCTCATTCCACAGAAATATAAGTTTTTTGTAAGCTTTCGTTAGAACATAGTCTAACTTCTTCAGACAAGATTAACTAACGAAAGCTTACAAAAAACTTATATTTCTGTGGAATGAAAACATGATATTTTTGCACATAGTTATAGATTGCTTATTTGTATTGTTTTATTTGCCAATTCATTTGTATATTTAATTTTACCATAAGAAATATAAGTTTTTTGTAAGCTTTCGTTAGAACATAGTCTAACTTCTTCAGACAAGATTAATCTTGTCTGAAGAAGTTAGACTATGTTCTAACGAAAGCTTACAAAAAACTTATATTTCTGTGGAATGAGAACATGATATTTTTGCACATAGGTATAGATTGCTTATTTGTATTGTTTTATTTGCCAATCCATTTGTATATTTAATTTTACCATATGAATCATGGCGTGGCGGCTAAGTTCGATGGCTGTGCATGCAACTCAATGTTATTCCTGACGGAGCCATCCAAAGGATGATTGCGAAATCTATCTTTACTTTTCAGATATTTAGACATTTAGATTCACAAATTTTACATCCACATTTGTCTAAAAAGATATGCACTAGAACTGTGTACTGTGATGGTAGTCGAGGAAATTGGCACGTTTTTCAACACCTATCACTGTCTCTGAATAACTAATGTATATAATGTTCACTCGAATGCAGTGACCTTCCTGCTTCAATAGTTGTGGAATGTATATATGTATTCTACACTGTAGCAAAAAAATTCAACAAAATCCCAATTTTTGACAGTAATTTTACTTGGTGGTATTGAAAATTGTCTTTATTGGCCAAATATGGGGTGCGAAGGCGCGGTCCATCAACAGCCCATAATGCGCATTAATCTCATAATCATGGCTTTTTTACGTCTGGAAATATGCAATTATTGCAAATAATCAGTAAATTTACTGCCCATATGTCACAGTGTAAGTTCAAGTTCCGTGTCGGGTCAAATGTTTTTACGAGATTCTATGTAGCTGACGACAAAGGAATGTCAGCGGAATCATGAGAAAATCTTCGGGCTATAGTCGGAGCTGTATACTGTGTAAAACGGAGCCTATTGTGTAATAAAAACTGATGTATAATTCAGAATAGTATAATTATATCCAAAAGTAAATTTTTCATCGTTGGTTCGACATTAGTTAACAAATGAAGATATATTTTTGGCGTTTGAATTCTTTGCAGCGGCATCTTCAGGTTTTGATGGACCAGAACGTACAATTGTGGACAGCAGGTGTGAGAATCATTTAGATATATATTTTTGCATAATATAGATATATATTTATTTAATAGTTAAGTGTCCTGATAATTGTTTTATAATATATTTCAGTTCCTTGCGAAGAATAAATACCTCCAGCAGAGTATGCTATATATCCGAAAATACGGATTCTAGCATTAAATGCGAGCATTTTTGTCCCATAGGTACATGATTTAGAATAGTCCTAACGTATATCCTGCGTGTCGTAAGAGGCGACTAAAAGGAAGCAAAGGAGTGTTGAGTTGTTTTACCATTTTAAAGGGCAGATACCACTCACTGCACTTCACCATGACGTTTCAGTTCCTTTTAGGCTGCTTTCCGTTTAGAGTTCATTTGCTGGTACTACACCGTTTAGTAGCTCTTGAAGGAAGTAGCTCATCAGTTCTCTGGTGTTGAACATCAGGCATAGAACGTTCTGGATCGTTTTGGATAACACCGTAACGAAACACACAACTAAACGTTACTGACAGTTCATCTATTCAATTTTCTCAATATAATAATATATTTCTGTAAAAACCAAGGCTTAACATAATGCGAGAAAAATGACTAAACAAGGCACAACTTTTTCATTTTCTTTAACGAATAATTTTTTTGCTGTTGTAGTCAGCCACACACCTAAGATGAATATTATCCTGGACAGGACCTTGTACCAGCACCATGCATAAACGAACAGGGTAGCCCAATTATAAATTTTCTTCTGTTACACTTATTGACAAAAGGCGACGCCAACTGTTAGTGATACCGAAGATAGCAAAACATGATATTTATCTCACTGGGTACTGGGGTTGAAAAAATATAAATTTTCCGGTTCAGCCTAACCAAAGTATTTCATAATATGTTGACTGACTTGATTGCATTAACGACTAGGACAACGCTCCCGACATTATATTTCACCTTGTTAGGTCAAAATATTGGACGACGATAGGAAAACTAAGTCAGGCATCAACCTACATGTTTCGCATATGGTTGAAAATTTGAGCTAAATTACATATTTGTATTTGAATAAAAACGAAATCTTTTTTCTACGCTGCTTTGTGATAGTAATGTTCAAAGCACAAACACTCTCCGTTGACATGCATAGCAAACTGTTCGGTTGCGTTGGAAAATGTGAGGGAAGTGCATGCAGAGCTGTGCGTTAGCTTGAAACGTGAGGATGAAAAAACCTTTAACAAACGCAGTCTACGCAAATGCCTGAATAATGACAAGTCTGTTAGTGATTATGTGGGAGTTGAATTTGTAAATTGTGCCGGACTCGGGAGCTGTACATGTAGGGCTGAGCAATTTGATTCGGCGATTCGATTGATTGATTTATTGATCATTTGCAGCAATTGTATATTTTCCAAAGTTTAAAAAACGCCGTGTTGAAGGGATTTATGCCAATTATGGGCTTATGATGGACCGCACCTTCGCGGTACGATTTTGTTGCAAATTTTGTTACAGTAACAGTGTGTTGTTTAGGAACTTTTCGGAACTTAATCTAGAGTAGGCTCAGATATTAAATGAAGACAATTTTTCACTTTTCTCCGGAAAGAATTTGTGATTATTTGAATATTGTTTACAACTATGAAAATTAATTCAAATCTTTGATGCCAATTTCAAACTCATATCAGGCCTTTTGCCGCCATTAGGCGCTGTTGTTACTGCCCTGTATCATAATCTGAGATCCGTCACAATTTTTTTGTCTCGTTGTGATATCCCAGATCTTAACAACAAAATGAAAAATAATTTTGGTAGTTTTCTTTTTCTGAATTTTAAAAGTGTGGACCAGCTGCATTTAATTGCGTTTTCTTATATTGTCTCCGGGCTAGGGATGTAAGCTTTAGAATTTGGAATCGAATCGTTCCTGATAAGCTTCAATGTGAAGTTCTCTCGTTGTCAGACCTTGGAAACATTTTAATATTATTCGGCTGTCTGGTGACTTATGCTTAATTTTGTTGTTGAAAAATGAATACAGAGATATTTTGTTCTTGTTCAGTGTTTCGCAAATTTGATCAACGAATGTGTTTTTGGCGTTGTTGACTAATATAGAATTTTAAACCAGTTTGGGAGGAGTTTTTTTCAATATAATTATATTCGAGAAGATAAGATGCGATTTTAAATAATTTTCCAGTGATTTGATGTATAAAAATCTTAACTTGCATCCCTTCTCCCTGCCATAATATCGAAATATATCTATCTATGTCAACTTGTACAATTTGACTTCATGTTAAATATTTCTCTACCGTCTAACATGGTTACTTCCATATAAATTTTCATTGTACTTCAGCAATGGTACGGAGAGTAAAAACAGAAGCAATAACACGGAAAATCGTGACGGTGGCAAAGAGAGTTGAAAACAAAGCTGTAGATTGAAAATGTTAACACAGATATTTGTGATACAACTTTTTAAAATCCTTATTTCATTGAAGTGTTGGATATATCACAATTTCTCTGCACCATATAAAAATTTAATAATAAAAATTTTAGCATTATGGTAACTGGATGTTCGTCCAGTCGGATAACGCACAAATTAGTAAAAAACGTTGCTAAGAGAATATACAAACAATGTAAACAATATGTGCGACAAATTTGCCGAAAAATAAATACTTAATATGGATAAGCAGTAGAATATTGATAAGTATGTGGGCTAAGAGGGTAACAGCGATGCCAATCCTCCCGTCCCTCCCCGACCAAAAAAAGGCGAGAGTAGCGTTTTTAAGTACTTTCAAACGTGCAAATTTGGATACTTTTCAACCCAATCTTACACGGTATTCCTACCTTCGATTGTTTGTGCAAACCGCATAATTTTCCCACCCAAAAACATTTTATCCAAACCTCGTTTTTATTTCATAGCTACTTCTAGCAGTGGATCACCCTGCCCAAGGGCCTGTACTAGAGGTCACCTATAGACGGAAAGGGTAAGAATTGCTGGAAAGATATGATATTTCCCTGTTCTGCTTAGCCTACCCGAGTTATTACACCCCGGGTTAGGTGGTGGGCATGGATTAACGTGCCGGTTTGCTAGTAAGATTCACTGATGGGTCGCGCCGCCAAGGCACGGTCCGTCTATGATGCATGCTTGACAAAAGAAAATTGATAAATGGGATTTAACCTCAGATTTTGTGATAGTATTTGGGTCCTCGGGACATAGATTCAGTCGAAGGAAACGATGTTGCCTTAAGATTCAAGATTCGAATTCATTTAGAATTGGTATACATCCGTTTTGAGCAAAACTTTTAGCGAATATGTTAAAATTTTACATATATTCTGAAAAGTTTTGAGCTTATATTAAAAATGCTGGCCATTTATTGAATTACGTACATAAATTTTTAAAGTAAAATCACATTTGGTAAGAATCGATTCAAAATGATAGGATTCCAAAATATGCGTATATAAAAGTGATGATCCCAATTGTCTCTTGGCATAGAGAAGCACAATTCATTGGTTTTATTTCCGACATTATACAACTGGCATTAATACGATGAGAAATCAATTATATGGTCGAGGTCGTAGTGATGGCAACCTAGTTATTTCTTAAACTAAGTAAAGTAAAACAAAATTAGCACCAAATTAGGGAAAGTATTACTAGCTAACCTAGTTTCACATTTTTGTTCGACTACATTTGGGGCATTTTTTATAGATTTAAAGGTTAAAATCTACAAATATTCTGTTTTGAAAGTCTTTTTTATCATGAAAATATGATTCACCAAGATTTTTATATTTGGCATCTAATTTTTTCAACCTTGTTGTAAAACAGTTAAATTTACCCACATTACCTAGTAAACTTATTGAGTAAAATATCAAACTGAAAACTCGGTAATGTTAAACTAGGTAAGGTATAAATTCTTGAAATTGGGTAGAAGTACTTTGAAAATAAACTCGATTAACTAAGTATAGTAGATTAACTAGGTACCTTTACCTCGAATCGCCAACATTAGTCCAGGGAGTCGTGGCGGACCAACATGTGGGTCATCGAGGAAAGATACCTTAATGACACCAACTAGATGACCTTTGAACTTTTCGCAATATTGAGCGACATTAAAGAAACAATAAACCTAAATAAGGCAGTACGGTTTTATATTTCATATTTTTTACCGCTGTGGTTCTCAAATTCCGCAATATTACCACAGCCAGCACGTAACTCAGATCCAGAGGCGTAATAAAAGCCATTTTGCGTCGTAAACACGCAAACGTTTATTCTCATTTACCCTGAAGCGTTCTGGTTCAGTCAGAGCATATAGTATACTGCGAGAAGGTTATGTTATATTACCAAACAGAAACTTATTTTGTCAAGCATGTGCCACAGATGAACCTCTCCTTGGCGGCGCGATCCATCGTTGGCCCATACTTGACGAAACATGTTTTGGATGAAGCTTACTGGGGGGGGTCAATGCAAAAGAAAATTTTAGAAATTTTAGTAAGAAATTTAAATTAAGATTTATAAATAATATGAAATACCAAATTGCAGTACATATTAAATATTCTCTATTTTAATTTAATCATTATATTAAAGATGGAAATGTATTATTTAGCATTTGGATTTATTGCATTAGTATCCGCTGATATGCGGGGTCCAGGGAAAACAATTGTGGATGATGAATGTAAGTTTTTTAATGTGTTATTTCAATGTTATAATTGGATAAATCTTTTTACGAATTTATTTTGAATATTCGTTGACATTCTATAACTCCGTCTTGTTTGAAGACGCACTTTGATTAGATTGGAATATGAATTCGAATGAATCGTACAGTTTATCTTTGCTCTGTTCCTTACAAAGGAATATGTGTCAGAATATGTGCAAACTGTATCAAAACAATAGTACAATACTAAATATACGGGAGAGGGCGGAATATACGATTAAAATGTTCCACAGCGTGTCGTCATCCGCTTCTTGGTCAGAAATGTTTTGATAAGTGTATTGCGCTCGGTGGCTCAGTCGGTTACGCGCGATCGTATTGTCCGAAAGGCCGATGGTTCGATGCTTGACTGTTTCACCACCGAGCGTGCCCTTCAGCAAGGTACTTCGCGGGTAGCCGTAACGTAGAACAGATACACAGTCACTACAAAACTCTGTGCCTAACGGTTGTTGGGTGTAAGCCCGCGGTAGGGTCACGGACAGGCCACAAAAAAAAATTCAAAAACCCTAAAAAAGAGTGCAATGCATAGACAAAGTAAACCATCAGTGTACTCTCTTTTATTTTAGTTAAAAGTAACGAGTTGACCTAGTACACCTAGTCAATTACCAGATAAAAATAGATACCTAAGTTGAAAAACCAGGTACCGAGAAAAAGGAAACTAGGTAAATTGTATTTTCGTTATAAGAAAGCGTCAAAAATAGACTATTTGAAGGGTTTTCACTTACAAATGCAATAAAAATATCTTGATACTGCCTAGTTTTGTAAGTGGAACTAGATTACAATATTTCGTGATAAATTTGTTTTACTTTACATAGCTTAACAAAAATAAACTAGGTTGTCATCACTATAACAGTGACATATTTTGGCATAATAGGTTCCAAAATAATTTTATACTGAATTCTGATCGTGTTTACAAAACACATATCTTTCACACTGGAACATAGCCACTTTTTATAGCCGCTTCTTAGAGCTGTTCGCCCTGCCCAAGGCTCTGTGTAATAGCGGCCACTGTAAGTTACAGTGGTTACAGTGGTTACAGGGTTACAATTGCTGGAAAGATATGATCTTTTCCTGTTTAGCTTAGCCTACCCAAGTTATCACACCCTGGGTTGAGTGGTGGGCATGGATTAACGAGCCGGACTCGCCGGGACTCGAACCCGAGATCTTTAACCTGCGTTGCCAACATGTTTCACCAATAGGCCTGCGAGCCCACTTGATGGTATCACTAATTTACTGTTCAAAATTAAATGGCAGATCTTCATTCAGGTAATCCAATTTTACCGAGATCTAACATGGCCGCAGATTCAAGCGATATGATGGCATCATGGGTTTGTAATCTTCTTGTTTGGAGATGTCAATTCAATAAATGGATTTCTGCATATCATGCAAAATGGTAAATATATATGGGCTTTTCAGGACGTTCATTTGAATAATAAACATAAGATACTTCACCCATATGTTATCTTATAAGAGACAACACAGTTTCAATTTTATGGCTAATTATTTGATGTTGATGGAACGCACCACTAGGGCTTGGCAGAACCGAATCATTAGGAATTCGAATCTGATTCGAATATTTTTTTCGAATCTAATCGAATCATGAATTTCATGTAAATAACAATTTACTATTACAACTTGCCTCCCTTGTGGAAATTTATAGTTCATATTGTATTTTCAATTTACACTCTATGTCTAAGAGCGAGAATTTCCATATTTTAACCAAAAATATGATCGATTTTGGTCAAACTTGACCAAAATCGATTGTATTTTGTCGTTAGAAATTAAATTCGAATTCATTAAGTAAGTTTTTGTTCCTATAAACCATTCACGATTGATTCGAATTATTCCTAGTTCGAATCGATTCGAATCACCGAACCGAATTGTCCAACCCTGAGCACCACTGAGGTGCATCAAGAGCCCATATTTAGCATAAACGTCACCAAAAAGGGAGGTCAGATGTTAGAAATAGGCAATTAAGCAATTTATTCCAATTTTATTATCATGTATGCATCTTTAAAATATTACTCAGCCTAACTCTTTGCCTCATTTGCGCAATTACACACATATTACAATTTTCATATGGTGCCAGGATGTAGGACCAGGACCAGGAACTTCGATATTCCCCGTTGTCGGGTTATATCTCGGACGAACTTCTTATCTTTGTTTTCCAATGCTCTTGTGAGAGTGAATTCAAAGTCTTAGACAAGAGCCCTACAAAGCAGCGGGCTTTAGAATAGTCCTAACGTATTTTCTGCATGTCGGAAGAGGCAACTAAAAGAAAACAAAGAAATTGTAGATGGTTTTACCACCTTCCTGGGTAGGGCTGGGCAAAACCGAATCATTTGGAATTCGGATCTCATTCGAATAATTTTTTTCGAATCGAATCAAATCTCTAATTCGGTGTAAATAACAAATATTCCATTTTTAGTACAATTTGGCTCCATTGCGAGAATCAAGACATTTATAGTGTATATTCTCAATTCACACCCCATCTGCAGAGCAACAATTTTTATATTTAAACGACAAAATGCAATCGATTTTGGTCAAATTGGAACAAAATCGTTTGCTTTTTATCGTTAAAATTGAAATTCCACTTCATTTAGCAAGTTTTTGCTTCTATGAACAGTTCGCGATTGGTTCGAATAATTTGTGTTTCGAATCGATTCGAATCACCGAAGCAAATTGCCCAGCCCTAGTCCTGGGCAGATACCACTAACTGTACTTCACCATAGCAGTTCAGTTCCGATTGGAATGTTTTCCACTTAAAGTACAGTTCCTGGCACTTTATCTTGTAGTAAATCTTTGTCATTTAAGCGGCCGTTTGTTCTTGTTGTTTGTTCAGCACTCTTTAGGTGCTGATTTTGGCCACAAAATTGTGTATATATGTAGAAAAACTCATCAGGACATCATGTTTAGAAGCCGATGTTTTGAAAAAATTCTGGAATAATGAATGCATAGCCCAGCTCCATAGACGAATATGATTATTTTTATGAATATGATATGGAAATTGAAATACAGAATTATGGAAGAGCTAAGTTTGCTAATCAAATGGTTTCTCAAATATCCCTATGAATTTGAATTTCATTCAAATCGACTACGATCATGATGGGTCCTTGACTTCATCATTTTTCAATATTTGTCAATAACTGACATATAGCCACGTAAAGAATCTCTATTAAGAAAAGAATTCGTTATACAAATGTTCAAAAAAAAAAATTATTATGCAATTTCAGTGGTAACAACGAGATGATTGCCTTGACTTGTGCATTACAAAATGTATTTGATTGCGAGAGCGGAAATCAAACATGTCAAGTTGATGATTTTGGATGTGAGATATGCTTGTGTGAAGGAGGACAATTTAAAAGTAAGTTCCTAGCCTATTTGAAGTAAATTAAATATTTCGGTACTGTAGGTACGGGCTTTGGTATATTTTTAAAGTATTTCCCGTGTTGCAAGAGGCGACTGAAAAAAACTAAGATGTTACAAATGATTTTACAGTCGCACATACATCGTAGATGCCACTCATTGCACTTAACTTTAGAGGTTCAGTTTAGCTTGGAATGTTTCCGCTCAGAGTGCAGTTGCTGATGTTACACGTTGTGGTTGATCTTTATCATTACGTGGTCGTCGTTTAGAACTTTTTGAAACTGTTTCAGGCCCTAAGCGAATTCTTTTTTAAAACGATATCGACAAGAGCGAAAGTGGCGATATTACGAAATGTAGTACTAGAAAGTGTACTCAGAAACGAAAACATCCTTTATTAGGGCTGGACAAACCGAATCGAGTTCGAATTCGAATCCTATTCATGTATGTTTCTCGAATCTGATCGAATCAGCAATTTTTTTATAATGCATTTTTGCTTTTTTCTTTGTCTAAATAAAAGAGCTATTATCAGTGAAATCACTGAAAATGACTATTTGATACAATTAGGGCTGAGTAAAACCGAATCATTTAATTTTTTCGAATCGGATCGAATCACGAATTCGATGTATATAACGAATATTCCATCATTACTATTACAACTTGTGTCCATTGCAAAATCAAGAAATTCATAATTTATATTCAGTTCACACTCTATGTCTAAGAGCAACAATTTTCATATTTTAACGACAAAATATAATCGATTTTGGTCAAATTTGACCAAAAAATTAAAAATTATAGTTCTAGTCCATTTAGTGAGTATTTGTTCCTATAAACAATTCACAATTGATTCGAATATACTGTGCTCCGAATCGATTCGAATCACCAAATCGAATTGTCCAGTCCTAGATACAATGTGAACATTGTCTCTAATAGTCATTATTAATGAACCCACGCTTGATCTTTGCGTCACAAATAGTTTTGCAAAAAAAAATTATCGTTGAATTGTGATATTTCATATGTATATATATTTTTTTTTGTTCCTAATGCAGATTCCGGACTGATTTGAATATACTGTGTTCCGAATCAATTCAAATCACCGAATCAAATTGATACCCCTAAATCCCACTAATAAAAAAATACTGAACCTACTAAAAATCCCCAGGCCAGTTTGCAAACTATATGTTAAATATAGTAAATATATATATATTAAACCAATCTTGGCTTTTTGGGTATAATACATACAACAAGTTTATCTCTCTATCAAGACAGGTGAAGTCAGATTGTGTCTTTATACGAGTTGTTTCTAGTGATTCCTTTTCCAGAAAATAAAGGAACGTTACGTTAGAGGAGGATTTAAAATTTGATTCAATTTCGAAGCGGATTCCCAATTAAAGTCTTTCCCGAAGAATCTAGTTTTTATATATTTTACAATTTTTTTCATCTTTATTATTACTGTACAGAAGTTTGTTAATATCGATAGTAAATGCTTGTCTTGTCGAAATTTTAGATCAGTCCCTTGTCTTGATGTACAACAAAGAACAACAGATGATTTACAAGGATATATTGGATAAATTTCAACACTGCCAACAAAAAAGGTAAAACTAATATATATATATTTCTGTCATAGCACATGAAACTGAAGGAGTTCTGAAGGAGCCCGAAAAACTCTTTTCTGTGGGCTGTGCCAAGCGACTAAAATAAAACAAAAAATAGTTGACTTCTTTTTGGGATTTTTTTCACTTAAAGTAGAGTTGCTAGTATTGCATTTTGTACTATCTTTTTGCCGTTAGTTTGTTCTTTTTAATCGAAATTTCTAGTCCTTCTTAAGAGCGAATTTGAGTTTAAAAGAAGTTCTAGGGTTGTATGTCGGGTTGGTCAATATCCACTCATTTGAAATTAGAATCTGATATTTTTACTATATTTTGCTATATTTTGCGCCTACGTATCCATCTCCTATCGTATTCATATATTTTATTCTAGTTCTGAATGTGACGGGAAGAATCACAATAGCGCAAGTTGTGAAAGTAGAGACAATGGTGTTGGAGGCGGTGAAAATTAAAAGACAGAGATCTGTTGCTGATTCAGTAGTGATCCGAGTTTATAAGATGCATGGATCATTTCTACCAAGTCAAAAAAAATATTCTGTGATAATGTATTTGACAAGTATGAGTCACTGATGGATCGCGCCTACGAAGCGCGGGCCATCTGTGACTCATGCTTGTTAAAAGGATATTTGTGACTGGGTCATATTTTTTTTTTTTTTTTTTTTTTTTTATAGCCACTTCTTTTTGAGTGGGTCACCCTGTACAAGGCCCTGTAACAGCGGCCACTTATAGGCGGACAGGGTTACAGTTACTGGAAAGATATGATCTTTTCCTGTTCGGCTTAGCCTACCCAAGTTATTACACCCTGGGTTGAGTGGTGGGCATGGATAAGCGAGCCGCACTCGCCGGGGCTCGAACCCGAGATCTTCAACCTGCGATGCCAACATGTTTAACCACTAGGCCATCGCGCCCACTATTGCATAATGATAGCATTCTGTCGCGGTAAACATGTTGAAACATACATATATGATATTTACATACAAATCTCACTTGTTTTCTACAAATCTTCAGAGTCAGTAACAGAATTCTTTTCTAGAATGTCATGTTATGCATAAGTCACTGATGGATCGCGCCGCAGTCGCCCATGTGTGACTTGTTCTTGCCAAAATCATATTCTAATTGGTTAAATACCACTGGTACTACATGCATTCTGTCGCTCTAAAAACGTTGCAACTGGCGTGAACCAAATTCACATGCAAATTTTCACATGCATGCAAACTTCGCATGCAAATTTTCACATGCATGCGAACTTCGCATGCAAATTTTCACATGCGTGCAAACTACACATGCAAATTTTCACATGCATGCAAACTTCACATGCATGCAAACTTCACATGCAAATTTTCACATGCATGCAAACTTCACATGCAAGTTTTCACATGCGTGCAAACTTCACATGCAAATGTTTGCTTTATTTTTCATAAATCTACAAGCGTCAACAAAATAGACTGAAGTCACAAATTGTTTCACTGTTGTATACAAGTCGCCATCAGAACTTTTTATATTTTGCATATCATCAATAAAGCGATTAGAATTACTATAAATATCCCAGTTGCAATCACTCAATCTTTATTCACTACAGTCGCTTTTTCTATATACTTGGTCTGTGTGGAATTAGTAACGCAGCCAGAAAGATCTGTTTGAAATTGTATTATTCACAATTTTTTTAACAATATACCCTTCTTACATCTTTTAACTCGAAAATCATAATTTTTCAACCATTTTCGCGTTCTCTGAGCTTCTTGTTCGATTAATTAGTATTCAAATGTTGTACTGGGTTTCCTTGTGACGTCATAGAATGTTTTCCGTTTAGAGTGCAGCTGTCGGCGCTACATTTTGTAGCATATTTCATCGCGCGCTTTTGTAATGGGTCGTTAGTTCCTTTTGAACACTTCTTTCGGCCTTGCTTTAAGTAAATTACTAAACAAGCTTATTTCCTTGCATTTTATTTTTAAAATGTTTTCCTGTCGTTAATTGTTTCTGCAATTATATGAATAATAATGGCTGGAAATCATGTTTGTTTTTATTTCTAAATGCTCCCACAACATATACTCCACCAATTTTGTCTAGTTCGTCCGAAAAAATCGCCAGCCGACATACACGTTTGTCATTCCGCATCGATTGACAGTGGAAGGTTCACAGTGTCACAAACAGATTTATACCAGCTTTTTTCCATGAACTTCTAAATTTTGGAATTCATTTCCTTTATATATTATCTTTCTGATCGAGTGTTAGCAAATTATCGTGCAAATTGTAATTAATATATACAAATAATTGGAGTGAATATATATACGCTTAATCGTGAACCTGGAGTGAAAGCTGAATCTATGTATTGTAAGTCACATCTACCTGCGGAGTGCCTTGCTTTAGGGTAGGGGTGGTGAAACGGTACACCATCGCAGCCTGTCTCCTTCCCCGGGGGCTTATACCCCACAACCATCGCGCACGAACATTTGTAGCAACTGTGTATCTGTTCTATGTTACAGCTACCCGCGAAGTGCCTTGCTGAGAGACACAAGGGTCAAGTATCGAACCCTCCGGACAATACGACCGCGCTTAACCCACTGATCCACAGAGTCAATTTCTTTTTTTTAGGGTTTTCGAAATATTTGCTATGGCCTGTGCGTAAACCTACCGAGGGGCTTACACCCAACAACCGTTAGACACGGACCTTTGTAGTGACTGTGTATCTGTTCCATGTTACAGCTACCCACGAAGTGCCTTGCTGAGGAGCACGTTCGGTGGCGAAACGGTCAAGCATCGAACCATCGGCATTCCAGACAATACGATCGCGCTTAACCGACTGCGCCCCGCAGTTTAACTTTTTTTCAGGGTTTTTGAAATATTTGCTATGGGCTGTCCATGAACCTACCGGGGGGCTTATACCCAACAACCGTTAGGCACGGACCTTTGTAGTGACTGTGTATCTGTTCTATGTTACAGTTACCCGCGCAGTGCTTTGCTGAAGGGCACGCTCGGTGGTGAAACGGTCAAAATCCGAACCATTGGCCTATCAGACAATACGATCGCGCCTAACCGACTGAGCCACCGAGCCACCGAGCCGAATTCTATTTGTGACAGTTTACAAAATTTTTGAGCGCCAACTTGCGGCAAAAAAACTTTACCTTAAAAACGAGGGAAAAATCGTTCTAACCCCTTATCATAAGCAAATGGAATCAGTCTTGGAAGATACATAAATGAATCTGTAAATATTGGAAATACTCTCTCGTTCTGGAATACAGAAAAGCAAAGCAAGCGTAATAGGGAGTCTTCCTTTAAATACACCTGAGCAAAAATACGATTAAATCATCGCTCATTAGCAATAGTTTTACTTGCAGATTTAAAAAGTCACAGAATCGACTTATTAGGCCAATTATGGGTTGTTGATGGAACGCACCGCCGAGGTGCGGTCCATCAATTGCCCATACTTGGCAAAAATCTCATCAGCAGGGAATCAATCACCAAAACCTATCCAATTTGTCATGTGTATGGTTTATCGCGTCAAAGAGAAGCATGGTTGATCTCATGGGCAAATCGATCCGGTGAATTGAATCGATTCGAAGTACAGATTATTCGAATCAATCGTGAATCGGTCATAGGAACAAAAATTTGCCAAAAGAGGTGACATTTTATTTTTTTATTGTATTTTAACAAAATTTAACCAAAAGTCGATTGTATTCCGGCGTTAAAATGAAAGTTGTCTCTTGAACTTGAGCGAAATTGAAAATACATCGCTTTTAAGTTTATTTTCGCTGATGTGTGTAAGTTGTAACTGCAAATTTCTTAATTATCATAATAGAGATTATTAAAGTAATAAATATTAAACGATGAGATATTTGGTATTTTGGTCAACGATTCGATCCGATTCGAAAAAATCGGCAAAATGATAATTGACAAAATGAGAAAATGAAATTTCCTATTGGTACAGGCAGAGTTATACTTTCAATCCTTACCTCTCATCAGCAAAAAAAACTGAATGGAATGTTGGTTGAATATTACTTAATCGTTCCTCCATTTTACAACAGGCAAATTGCGACAAAGAAATAACATAAAATGGGAATAAATTGCAACTCGATGACCTCTATCAAACTAACTTCTGTTGGTTGACTTAGGCAAGTCTACTAGACGATTTCATAAATGTAAATTTTTTAAGGTAAAACCCAGGATTGTGTAAATCCAGCTTGAACAGGTTGGACTTTTTAATTTGGTGATTTGAATCAGTCGTTCATCAGCAATCGGATCGAACATAAACATTTGAAATGAAATGCATCCAAAATATTTCCGATTCCTTTGCTCAGAAAACAAATATCCATTAAAAGTACATTGCCTCTTGCAGCTTTGTCATATCCTCTTTGTTCAGTTCACAACTATAGATTTTTTTCTATTGATAATCGAGGCAAATTTTCATGGTCAAAAATGGGACTTTTGGCGTTTATCTAAATTAGCAATTTTCAGCCTATTGAAGAAAAAATATTCGAATTCGATTCGAATTCAAAGTGAATGGGTCCTTAGTCTTACTCAAAGTATTTCAATTCCAAAAGGCGTCATACTTCAATAAGTGGTAGGTGGTTCTACCATTGCCCAGGGCAGATACCACTCACTGCACATTCCTAAAGCAGTTCAGTTCCATTTGGGTGCTTTGCTATCAGAGTTCAGTTGCTGGTACTACATCTTTTAATAGTTTCTTGCTCTTGAGTGGCCTTTACTTGTTCCTTTAGTTTAAAACACTGCCTCCCGGCCGTGCTCTGAGTGAATTTCAATAAAATATAAAAATGAAAATAAAATAAAATATAATACTCAAACACATATTTTAAAAATCTTTTTAATTCAACCTCGGAATCAAAAATTTTATTCTGTCAAGCATGCGTCACAGATGGACCGCGTCTTATCGATGCGATCCATCAGTGACACATACTGAACAAAAAATTATTTGAAAACATTTTTCCGATCGAATTTCAATCTCGTAATGACGCAAATATAAATATCAAATATTGGTTTATTTTCTGCGTTTTGTTACAAGTTGAAGAAAGGTATTGAGGAGAAACTCCCATTTTCTAGAAGGGGATTAGTACTTTGACAACTTTGAAGTGATTAATTTAAACGAGGTGACCGCGTAGCTAAATTGGGTTCTGTGGTTTGTGAGGATTGTTGTAGAAGATTGAAAAAAAATGTTGAAGTACATTCTGCGTGAATATTCTTTTTCCATTTCAAATTTAGATTGTGATAAAGAAGAAAGTATAGAGTAATGTATTATGGCGTTTGATTGTTTACTTTACTGAACACGAATGGGGATTTATTCCAGCCGGGGGGTGGCAGAGAGGGTTTTACTTGTGTGAATAGTGAACGTCATTTTCGTGATTTATGACATGTTGCAACACAGATAAGTTTGGTAAAGTTCCTTGTAAAATTTTAAGGAAATCGATAATTTAACATCCCATTTTTGTACAAAAATCGTAGCGTTTTATGAGAAAAAAACTTGGAATTGTGGCTCAATTTTGGCAGCTATGGATTTAATATATTATTTAAAATCCGAATGAGATATAAAATATGTCCATTTGTGTATTATTTTTAGTAGGAAAATCACAGCGATAATCGCAAAATTTTAATTTTTGTTTTCAGTTTTTACATTATGCGCCTGTCTTCGGTATAATTTACATAAAAAAATTTTTGTAAATCGTACAGTTATACTTATGATAATGACTATATTGTTCTATCTCAGTTAAAAAAAATAAATTGCGGATGGAATTGGCCTGAAAAACAAAAAATAGAACATTGGACGAAGTTTTAAATCTTCACAATTTCAACTAAAATATTTCCATCTGGTGAAACCATAAAAAATTGAGTCAGGAATAAACTCACTCCTTCGGCGCACGTTTTCATTTAACCCCTTTTTTTGAATGATTGTACATTTTGCGCAATAAAATTCACGTCTACGTCATGAAAGATGACAACTAAGATAAGCAAAATTCTTGCTTTGGGCGCAATTTTCTTCTTCTTTTTCTTTGATCATTTGAAATAGAACTGAACCGCCATGGTGAGGTGCAGGGATTTGTATCAGCCCTGTGTAAAGAGTGTAAAACTACCCACCACTTCTTTGTCTCTTTTTTGAGTCTTACCACACGCAGGAAATAAGTTAGGACTTTTCTGAAGCCCGTAAAACATCCCCACGACTGGAAATTTGATTTGCTATTCTATTTTAATTACCAACTTTTATATTTGTCAGCTTTTTACATTTAGATGTAAATAAAACTCTCCCACGTCGTGCGGGCTATATTCGCGCTCACGTATAAAACTTAATCCTCGAAAACCTAAACACTATCAAATTTTCCGTCACGAGAGGCTGAAGGCTGATTTTTTTTAAGCATGAGCCATAGATGAGCCGCGCCTAACAGGCGCGGCTCATCTGTGGCTCATGCTTGACAAAACAAACCGATAACTTAAGTTTAGTATGAGTCAATTCACGACGTACCTCACGCATGAAAAATCAAATATTTTCTTAATTATGACGCGTCACTCAAAAAGCCTCACGCGATTTATGACGTAATGGAGCACACAAGGGTCAACTGGTTACGCTTCAATGATTTTCCTTAGATTTTATGACGCATGAATACAACTTTATCACTTTTCCGATCTTGAATCGTTCGTTTTTTGTGTAATTTTACATAAATCTGATATTTTGCTCAAAGATTCAACCCAAATATCGACTGAAAACGGAAACGTTTCAACTCGTCGTCATTGATAGAAATTAACCCTTTGTAACACGCTATAAATATTTGTAAACTGCTCCTAAATATCTTTGTTTTAAAGCCTCGACGTGGAAGCGTAAATATTGTTAAGATTTGGTATGAATGCTATTTGTAACGTAGGTTAATTTTTAACCAAGATTGTCGCCCTTTCCAGTTAGCGTCGACATCGCGTAGAGCAGGTAGTGTGCTGTGGAAATCAGCCTTTCACATTTCGTTCAGTGAAAATGGTGGTAGCTTATACCTTGAAATGAGAAATCACCATCAGCTTTTGATATTTTAGCATTTAGCTTTGAGGACATTAAGTTTTTGGGGGAGATAGGATGGTCGTGGGTTTTTGTAAGTACATTTCTACTAGGACTGGGCACTTGGATTCGGTGATTAGAATCGATTCGGAACACACATTGTTCGAATTAACAGTGAATGGTTCACAGGAACAAAATAGCTAAATAAATACGACGGACTTTCGATTTTAACGACAAAAAGCAATCGCAATGATGTAAACAGAATCGATTGTATTTTGTCCTTAAAAAAGATTAATTTCGCCTTTAGACAGGGAGTGTGGATTGGAAATACATTACCTTTAAGAATATTTACGCTAATACCAGGGGTTCGTAGCTATAAATTTCTTTATTTTTATAATGGAGCCGGGTTATAATAGTGAGAATGTGATATTTGTTATTACCATGAAATTCGTGATTCGGTCCGATTCGCAAAAATTATCCGAATCAGATTCGAATTACAAATGATTCGCTTTTGCCAAGCCCTACTTTTTACATGGGCCACCGTGTATATTCCATGTAATTAGGAATTTAATTTTGTCAAGCATGAGTCACAGATGGACGGTGTATGATTGTATGATGTGTTTCAGTAATTTTTTTGTGATTGGGACTCGAAGAGGGAGGCAGATTCTAGCCAAAATAATCAAAAGCGTATTTTTTTAGAAAACTAAAAGTTGGTGAGGTTATGGTTAGGAAATCACGAATTTTGTTTTGTCAAGCATGAGCCACAGATGGACCGCGTCTCGTCGACGCGATCCATCAGTGACTCATGTTTAACAAAAGATGTTTTGACCACATTTTATCGATGGATTAAGCATAGTTATAGCTAGCTGTAGATTACTTTCAGAGTGGAAAATTTCGCTATTTCACCAAGTGTGTATCAATATTGGAACGCCAATCCGTGGCTTATCCTAGAGAGAATTATTACCTTTTAGTTAGTATTTTAGAAGAAAAAAACTTAATATTTTATCATTTTTGAAAAGCATCCAATTCTTACAAATAAAAGGATCGTTCCATTCGCTCCATTTTTCTTCTCAAATTCCATCCTACCGTGTTTTTATGCATTTAGAATAGTTCAAGAGTGTTACTGAGTGCCATAAGAATCGAACATGAGGAATTTTCTCAGCGTAAAGTGAGTGCAGTTGATGGTACTACATTTACTAGTGCTTTATTTCCACTAAGTGGCCGTTGGTTGGTTCCTTTTAACCGCTACTTCCAGTCATGCTCAGATTGAATTTGAAGGAAAATTACATTTGTTAGCGGAATTGTGAGACCCTTATAACGCTATGATCCCTAACGACAAAAAGCGAATGTGGTTTCCTCTCGTCAGTATAATTACGACATTGTGACCATTAAATGTATATTTCCAACAATGTTTCAGCAACGAATTCGCTGAGTCATGATCGTATATTTTAATAATGAAACTCAAACATATTTGCTTTAATTAAATGTGTTTGTTAAAGCGGTAGACATCAGTCCATACTTATGTTGGCAAAAGTAAAAGTGAAAGTACCAAGTTTACCTAGATTTACTTTACTTCATTCATTTTCAAGATACTTCCATCTAGTTTCATCACTGAAATCTGGTTTATTTCTGTAACTTTTACCGAGTTTTCTATTTGAAATTTCCTGATAAATTTACAAGGTAAAACGGGTGAATTAGTCTAATTCTCCAATGGGTAACTGGTTGAATAAATTCGATACCTGTTATAAAATACCACGTGAAACATATTTTCATTATTAAAAACGTTTTTAAAATAGACTGTCCGGATATTTTAACCTTCAAATGCATTAAAAATGCCTTGAATGCGGCCTAATGGGGATTACCCGGTTTTATCGAGTTTTTAATCTAAATATTGCCTAGTTTTGAAATTGAAGTTTAGGGAAAAACTGGTTTGCCAGAATTATTGCTCGTAAAACCAATTTGTAGTTGTATAGATTTTTATAGCTTAAAATGGGGGGTATACTACAAAACTTTTTTCAGAGCTTCAAATGATAGAGTCTAAGTCGTAATAAAAAAGATATAATATGCTTTTGTCGAGTGTGCATTTATCTGTAGCTCGTGCGTGACAATAATAAGGCTTCGGAGATGAATAAAACTTTCTCATCGGGTCATTATTATCGAATGTATTGGCAGAATGTATCTGGTTTGTTGACATTAAATGTACCTTCCGCGTACAAATATGTAGTACAATCGACATTCTCGACCAGTGACGGCTGACTGATGATGGAACGCACCGCCGAAGTGCAGATGGATGCATCGTCCGGGACACTACACTCTGATGTAGCGTTTCAGCCCCATTTAGGGTGCTTTCTGTTGAGAGATCAGTTGCTGGTATTTTATTTCAACTGGCTCCATATCATATAAATGATTGTTAGTTGGTCTATTTCAGCTACTGCCTCCCGTCTCGATCGAATTTCTATTAAAAAAGAGTTCTAAACGCGTATTTCTGATCTTACTGTTCACAGTGCCAAAGCGAAGATAAAGGATGTTGGGTCAAGCACGCGTGCCGAAAAAACATGGGTGAGATTGTCTAAAGATTCTCAGAACCAAATTCAATTACCGTTTTAGTCTGTGTCAGTATAGGCAGGCTTAGTAAGGGTCGGCTTTATAGGACAATGTTTAATGAAGTAGCGCGAGATGGCGACGCCCTCATCGGACTTTTCAAAAGTGTTTTATTCCTCCAGTATTTGTAAACGGATTCATGTTGCAGCAAAATCATGATATATTCCAAAGTTTACATTGTAATATGACATAAATTGTGACTCCGTTGCAAAATGGTAAACTATGGTCAAATATCAGCTATCTCGTTGAGCATAGCTCTGCACTGTAACAAAAGTAGAGTGAATTTACTAGCCATTTGCAGTAATTGCATATTTCTAAAGTTAAAAAAGCAATGTTGATGAGATTTATGTCAACTATGGGCTGTCGATAGGCCACACCTTCGAAGTGCGTTCCATCAACACCCCATATTTGACAAAAAAAAAATCAATTTTGAATTTTTTTCATAACTGCCAAATAAAATTACTGTAAAAAACAAGTGATTTTGCCGCATTTTTTGTTACAGTGTATTCATACAGTGAATTTCGAATAGCTCTGGGGCTGAGCTATAAAGGCGGCTATAGTAAAAATATTCTAAGATCTCTGTTTTGCAAATAAATAGTGGAAGGCAAACATTACATTTTTTAATAACCTCTGAATGTGGTTGATATAACATATGTAATTTTCTTTGTGCCATTATTTTAGTGACGTGTGAAAAATTTGTGGTAAATTTAATGTTCATTTCAGATAAATGCATATTTTTAAAATTTAAAAACGCCTTGTTGATGAGGTCAATATCAATTATGGGCTATTGATGGACGCACCTTGCCGGTGCGTTCCATCAACAGTCCATAATTGGTTGAAAAAGCGATTTTGTTGCTATATATCATTATCATGGAGTAAAATTACTGTAAAAGACCGGTGATTTTACTGCAATTTTGTTACAGTGTAGATTTACCAGAAGCATATAAAACAGGAGCAGTAGATATTAAAAATGCCGTAATATTATTGTACGACGTAAAATATGAAAAATCAGAAAATATTGTAGATAATATATCTCTAACTTTATGTGTTTATAATATATTTAATTATGTTTCATGAAACCGAAATGTTATGGAAATGTGAAAACCGAAATGTGTGGGATAAACTTTATCATTTTCTTGTGGGAACAGGAAATCCACCTTTTTTGTGGAAAAAATATTTGAAACAATTCTTTTTCACAAAAATTGTAATATGTTTTTTTTTTATTTTTTTGATGGTGTCCAACATGGCCACCGTATCTACAGCAAACAATACTCAATTTACCACCAAAACATACATAAACAAATATTGGCAAATATTTCCGGGAAAAACAATAAAATCCCGGTAGATTAATGGCTGGTTTGCGACTCGGTCGCCGAAATCTGAGGAAAATTTACAAAAAATGAATTATTTTCGGCATGACGTATGCAGAAATGTTTTGCGAGTAATAGGAATAGAGGCTTGTAGAAATGAAAATAATAATGTCGGGAATAAAGTTTGGTACATTGTTATTGATAAATTATTTAGGTAATATTATTATTATTGTTGTCCTATTCATAGGTTTTTAAGATTTTTACTGGGGTTACAAAAAATTATGTATGGTGAACAGCACGTTTGCTTTTGACATAGCTTAGTGACAGGGTTGGATAAGACTGAATCATTTCCAATTGAAATTTGATTCTGAAATTTTTTACTAATGTTATCGAATGACTAATTTTTTTTTAAATTCATGTTTTTCATTTTCCTCTACAATTCAACCCCATTCTTAAAATCGAGACATTAAGAACAATGAACTCGCTGATGATGACTATGAGAAATAATGTGAGCCTTTGTCTCTAAGAGTGAATTTTATTTTAATTTTTTAGGGAACCAATAGAATTTCCAAAATTGATAAATCAACTTTATTGTGTAACTTTTTGTTGCTGTCGCAGATTTCCAACTAACTCGAATAATTTGTGCCTAGAAATGATTTGAATTGTCGAATCGAACTGCCCAGCCTACTCAATGATTTTTATTAGTCGAAAATTTATCCGAATCAGATTCGACAGCCAATAGATTCTGTTTTGACAAGCATCAGTACAGTTGATAACGTTAATGTTTTGCGAAATTTCCCGATCAATAAGTGCATTTATACTATGTGTTGGGGGGAGCATATGAACTGTAACGTAGAATGGATTTATGGGTTTTCCATTACCCAGGGCAAATAACATTCATTGCACTATAGTATAGCGGTTCCGTTCTGCCCCTATCAGAATTGCTTTTACTACGTTGCTACTTTAAAGTAATAGAAATAATTTTTCAGTGAATATGTCCATATTTTGCCAGCAAGTGAAAAGCACAATAAAAAACTTGAGCAATTTAGGCAAAAAATATTTCCTATTTAATGCAATTTATCTAGCTTCATTGTCACGGATGTTTTTATATTGATGTCCAAATAACATGATTTCCCTATATAACTTAGAATGGTTATGAGCCGTCAGCTGTAAAAACTACTTTTTTACAATAAATTTGCTTGGTGTCAATGAAATAAAACTATAATATCACATTCATAGTGGATCAAGGGCAGATTTTTATCAAGAAATATGTGTCGCTTATTCGTGCGTCCTAACAGGGTTCAAATCAAGTTATCTTTAATCTTTGTATTTCCTATTTCTTTTTTGTCAACAAGTCTACCAGGTCTATGCTGAACAGTAGTTTAATTTTTCACCCAAAACACATATTTATAAAAAAAATATTTCGTTTCACACAATAACAAATTTTCTAACTCGTTCAGTATCAACGAGTTGTTTTAAACTTGGATCTTTACAAAGAACTCGCTTACAATTTAACAAAAATTCTTCATTTTTAAATCGTTATCTCAAATAAATTAAGATTGATTTGACACGTTGAACAGATCTTGTGCGTAAATTACTATTTACTTTTGGTTATGCTAGCGCGAATTCCTTCCACGCGGTAGACCAGCCTCATCAATAATTTTATTTTTGTTAAGCGTGAGTCACAGATGGACCGGTGACTTATACTTAACAATTGTGTTTTGTTAAAGTTTTGCTACCTGGGGGTTTGAACTGGAAATTATGTTGACTAGTGAAGCATGAATTTAGCAGTGGTCAAAATCAAATATATTTTGATTTAGATTTACGAATCGGAATTTGCGATTCAAAATTATCATAAAAAAAAACCAATGTCACAAAGTCATACAATAAATTGTACACTTTTTGCTGGAAATATATACCTTTAAAAGGAAATCATGAGGTAAATCGGTTAGAGCGGACGGTGTAACAGAAGTGGCTGATCTATCACTAGGGCTGGCCAATTCGATTCGTTGATTCGAATCGATTTGAAGCACGATTACTTCGAATCAAACGTGAATCGGTAATAGGAACAAAAACTTGTTGACCGAGATCGATTATATATCTCGTCGTTAAAATATAAAAATTGTTGCTCTTAATGTGAATTGCATATACACTGCAAACTATAACTTTCTTTATTTCCACAATTTGACCAAGTTATAATATTAAAGATGGGATATTTTTTATTTTTCAATAATAAGTGATTCGATCCGATTCGAAAAATTTTTCGAATCAGATTCAAATTCCAAATGATTCGGTTTAGCCCAGCCCTATCGATGCCTCCGATTTTTCTTACAGTGAACACAAGTCTTAAAGCCTGGGTAACTCGATTCGGTGATTCGAATAAAAGATTATTCGAATCAGTCATGAATCGATCATAGGAGCAAAAACTTCTCAAAAAAAAATTGAACTCGAATCAGATTCGAATTATCAATGATTCGGTTTTGTTCAGCTTAACAATAAAAATTTGATGTTCACTTGATTGACTAGCGTAGTAGCGGGAGTATTTTTATGCGAAAAGTGCACGATCTTAAAGAAAATATTCGTGGGTTAGAATGGCCGTTGTTACATATTTATCTTCTTTACTTTATTATTATTCCTTATTTTTATATAGTTTCATATAATTCTAAAATACACACGCCATATAATGGCTAGCAGCCAATTCATCCCTTCCCCTGTTCCTCATTATCCACATTATGAATGTGCTGAGCAACCAGGAGTTATAGTTCCACCAAATTCTACATCAACTCTGACGGTTCCGTGTTCGAATCCCAGTCTATCCAATTCACCATGCCCAGAATGCGCACTCCATTCGACTATCCTTCAATCAATGACTTTTAACATGAGCTCTAACGATTACACGGCGTGCCAGCATCTACACGCATCTTCTTCGTGTTCCAGTTGTTACTCAAATTATCAGTTACAACAGCAAAGAGCACAAATGGGGCACGGACAGCACAGCCACCAAGTTTTTCGTGGCCCGTGTGGACATTTACAACAATGTTATGACCCTAGAAATACACAACCGCACCCAAACGGGTCATATCCAAACTTTCAATATCATGACTGGTCGAGACCTGGCTCCTCAAATGAAGGTGGCACGTTTCTCCCACCTCCCCCAAATATTGCACCCATGTCAAATTGTTCTGACGTCAGTCCTTATCCTCCGATGACGTCATCGGGAATTTTGACTCTTCCATCTCCGACGTTTTCAATTCCCCCCATTTCACCATTTTTACCGAACTCCGTCACAAATATAAAAGACTTCGATTTGCCCCCAATGCCAGGGTTATCTACCAGTGAAGCCTCTGAGTCTCCACATATAGAACTTGCAAATTGCACCCAAACAGGCACTGCACAACGAACCCATATAAAGGAAAACGCTAAATCCGATTTGGAATCTCTTCCCAGCATATCCGGAATAAAAATTACGGAAATACAAGAATCAAAGCCGGATATAAAACTTGAGAAATTGGATAATAACAATAACACTAAACGAAAGCTTCAGAAAACGCCTTCGGATAAAAGAAGAAGCAAAAATGGCGAGGGAAAAAGTTCTGAGGTGCGAATTTTTGTCAACTTGTAAAATAAAGTGAAATTTTCTTTTTATCATGTCATCAAAAAAGACTTTTTTGTTCTCAGACGTGGAGTGTCAATTGCAAATACATTATTTTTGAGCCTGTTTATGTTAACTTTATTAAGTCGTATCTAAGAATTTCTTAATTTTTATGTTGGAAACAATTTATAATAGTAAAAATGGCATACTTGATATTGGGATGAAATTGGCGATTTGGTTCGAAAAACGTATCAGAATCATATTCGTATTACAAGTGATTCGGTCCTGCATACTGGATTCTCGGATTATGCTTTTGGTCTTTATTTTGGTAATTAACAAGCATAAATTAAAAAAACATTCTTTAGAATAACTTAATGTTTTTCCTCAGTGTCGAAAGGGGACTAAAGGAAACAAAGAAGTGGTAGACGGTTTTATTCACGCCCAGGGTGGATACCAATCACTTCACTTTTCCATAACGGTTCAGATCCTTTTGGAATGTTTTCCGTTCAAAGTGCAGTTGCTCCACCTTAGGTACTCCACCTTTTAATAGCTCTTAGCTATTGAGTGGCCGTCAGTTGGTTATTTTTAGGCACTGCTTCTGGCCTTTCTCAGATTGAATTTCAATAAAAAAAGCTTTAAGATGCTGTTGGTTGGTTTTTTGGTCACTGATTCCGGTTTTGCAAAGAGCAAATGTCAATAAAAATAAAAATAGAATCTTGAAATAAATTCTTTAAACACAGGTACGAAAACGTCAACCTGAAGACTTATGTCAAGTATGTGGAGACCGGGCGTCGGGTTATCATTACAACGCTCTAACGTGTGAAGGATGTAAAGGATTCTTTCGCAGATCAATCACGAATAAGACTTCTTACAAGCAGGGGTACGTTTTAACTACTATTGGGACCTAATTTTGTGGGCCCGATGGACTAGCGGTTAAACATGTTGGCATCGCAGGTTGAAGACCTCGGGTTCGAGCCCCGGCGAGTCCGGCTCGCTAATTCATGCCCACCACTCAACCCAGGGTGTAATAACTTGTGTAGGCAAAGCTTAACAGGAAAAGATCAGATCTTTCCAGTTATTGTAATAGTGTCCGCCTATAAGTGGGCGCTGTTACAGGGCCTTGGACAAAGCGACCCACTCAAAAAGAAGTGGGCTATAAAGAAGTGGTTATAAAAAAAAATTAGAATTTTATTCCGTTAAGCATGTGCCACAGATGGATCACGACTCGTTGAATTTATTGACACATGAGATAGTTATAATTCGCTCCGTGAACGATGACGATATCAGTGATCAGTGGAGTTTCCTTTAAGCAGGTGTATGTGTTTTGCCAAGTATGTGCCACAGATGGACCGCGTCTCATCGACGCGATCCATCTGTGACACATACTTAACAAAATCAGATTAGCAACGTTGTGTGATGCATGAGATTGGTATGATACGCTCCGAACGATGACGATAACAGTGATCAATGCTACAACAGGAATGCCTATTGCTAAGTACTTGTTTGTAGTACTGTATGGATGTCAGACACGAAACGAGTGAACTCAAATATTTAAAAGAAATTTCACTTATTCTTTACTTTACTTTCAAGAAGTGGTAAATGACTTTACCGTAGCGATTCAAGTTCGTTTGGGATGTTGACTGCTCAGAGTGCGATTGCTGGCGCTATATTTTGTAGTGATAGCTCTTTGCGATTAGTTGAACGTCAGTCGGTACCTTTTAGGTACTGCTTTTGACTTTGTTCAGTGTGAATTTCGATAAATAAAAAAACCAAATGAAAAAAAAAATAATGCTTCGTCAAATTTATCAATGCCAGAATGATGAAATATTTCCGCTCTAACAAAAAGTATATCAGAGGTTTTTATTTGAAGTTATTTTCGAAGATTCTGACCGAAATTAGCTTCGACTTCAGACCGGTATAACATAAATCATTTTTCTGTATTTTCTGATAAAAAATATTACCAAATGAGTCTATTGCTGCACATATTGGCAGAATTAGTTGAAATTTAGTAATTTCGATTACCTAACATTTTATGTGACATAATTCAATCCAGGATTAAGAATTTTAAATATCAACAACAATAACTGCTCCTTTTCATTTAAGTTGCCTTTAATAGTTAGTTTTTCAACCGTTGCTTCCGGCCTAACTTGAGGAGTGAATTTCAATAAACAAAAAATACGTCGAGCATTTTTAATGAAGATTATTCAAAATTGGCAAAGTTTTTCAACAAATTTATGATTTATACCAAGTTTTTCGCTGCAAAAGTTAACCGTTTGCTATTTTCCTGACAAAAATTTGCTAAAATTAAACGTATTCTATTCAGTAAATTAAATTTTTAATATTATTCATAATTCGTCTTGCATTTCTAATGCTAATGGAGAAAATCATTTTCGACTCTATAAATATTATCTTTCATGTTTTTCATGTTTTATGATGTACGTCATCAAAGCAAAACCATGTTCTTTTCATATTTACGTGAATATGTTTGACATAATTCTGTGCTTTGATAAGAACATAAGTTTCTATGACGTCATAAATAGCTTTATTCATTCATAAACATATTAAAACAACATTTTATAGATATCATGTTCGTGTTGTGTTAACTTGTTTGGCAATATGATTTTATTTCGCCAAGCATGCGCCACAGATGGACTGCGTCTCGTCGACGCGATCCATCAGTTACACATGCTTAACGAAATCGGTTCAGCAACAGGTAGAGCAACATTCTGGAATACACGAGATATGTGTGGTCCACTCCGCTAGCCATGGTGATATCAGTGACCAATTTTAGAAAATTAAATTCTAGTGGAAATTTCCGATAGTGACATAAGGTTATCAACCCTTCTCAAAATTTCCGATAAGAATTACAAAATACTATTATCAAATTGTACCCTGTAGGCACGGGCTTCAAAACTTCCCTAACATATTGCATGTCCTAAAAAGCCACTAAAAGGAAACAAAGAAGTGGTAGATGGTTTTATCATAGCCCAGAGCAGATACCATTCACTGCATTCCATTATAGTGGTTCAGTGTTTATATGCCTTTTACCTAGAGTGTAGTTGCAGACAATTCAATTTGCAGTAGTTCTTTGCCGCTTAAAAGGCCGTTGGTTGGTTTCTTTTGTCGCTGCTTCATGCCTTACCGAGAATGAATTATAACAGATAAATAAAATAAAAAATAGAAGACGGTTATTTTTGGAAAATATATGTGTTAGGGAAAATTTTGCTTAAACTGAACGCTCAACGCAATTATATCTTCAATAATATAGAAATGTTTTCAAACTTTAAAAAGAAATGTATTTATGTTTTATGTAATGAAAAAAAGCAAATCATTTAAAAAAAATCTTTTTAAAACACCAAATCAGCACAATACGATTCAATTCTATAATTATTCAAACTATTATTTATAAATTTTATCGAGACCTTCAAACCGATAAACAAAGTGATATCCAATAAGATTTTCGCAGACAAATTGCTTCCTATTGCCTTGTTCAACGTATCATGGCACCCTGGAAAACGGTCAATATTGAATCTTTGCCACTTTTGTAGATTCTAGTCTGCAATATCATTTTGTTAAGCATGAACCACTAATATATGGTGTAATATATGTTACAATTTGATCTTTGAAATTTGCTTATTTTTTTAATAGAAGTAGGAACATTATTTTCATATTGAACAGTATGAACAATAAAGTAATACATAACACTAAACCATATATAATTATATATCATGGATATTTTAGATTTTTTATGCTGATTTATAAAAAGTTTTAAAATTAAATCCAATGTTTTATGCAAACGTAATATCAACATAAGAGTCTGGAACTTGACCTTGACAAAGCGTCGTTCAATTGGTGGCTCTTGTCGGGTTATTTATTTAGACATATATAGGTTGACTTTTAGTGTAGTTGCATAGACATCCAACAAATATCTAAGAAAAACTAGAAACTAAAAAACCTCCTTACATAGGTTCTGTGTGTTTGAAATTTTGTGAAATATTTATTTAAATGGTTTAAATTTAAAGTAATGCGATCCGACGAATGGTCAGTAAGATAACATTGGTTTTCTTTCTCTAGCTAGTCGCGTGGAAAATCGAAAATACGTTATGGCGAAATTTTTCGTTTGCAAATTGTAATCTCAAAACTAAAACGATGAATACTAGAAGTTAATGGAGTTGTTATCCTAAAAACTATTTTAGTTGTATATTCAATTAATATAAAATCATGAGTATAACATAAAATGGTAGCCCTATAGCCTTAAGTTAAAAGCGTGTCGTACGTTTGATTCGTTGTGTGGGCCTACTTCGATATACTTTCTCAAACCAAGAATAGTTGCCACGGTACTTGAGGCCAATGATGAACACACGCGCACAATCCAACTCAGAACAGTCAAAATAAAAATATATTCAAACATGTATTCCGGTGTTTCACAGAGTTTGAGGCAGATCTGACCCATTTATAAAGTGTAACAAAAGCGTACTGAAATCATCGTTTTTAGACAGGAATTCTATTTTATAATATTGAAATAAAACATCAAAATCAACTCCTTTGGCCAGTTATTCACTGTTGATGTAACGCACCGTTAAGGTCCTATCAACAGCCCATGTTTAACATTCACGTCTCATCAACAAGACGGCTTTTAATTTTGAAAATATGTTATTACTGGAAATGAACAGTAAATTCACTACGCATTTGTCACAGTGTGCATACGTTATTCTGACAGATAACTTCCTTTTGAATGCAGTCACAGACATTTTCAAGCCCACGTACCACTCTGAAAAAGATCCAAAGTTGGCAATATCCCAGACTGGAGTTGATAAGTTCAATTGCACCCAAAAGATGAATAGAAGTTAAAATGTTTCTTTGACCCCAAATCGATTCAATCTTAGGACGTATAGTTAGTTCCCTTGCTATTTACAAATATGGGTTTGAAGAATTATGTATTTTAATGAGTAGTTAATTGTCCTCCTCAACTGTGCAGTCATCAGCGATTTATTAGCAATTAAAATGGGCTCAACCAGAGCTGGTTATGCATATTTTTTCTCCAACCTAAATATACCTATTTGTAAAATCTCACTTTCAAAGCAGATTGACGATTACACCTTACTACCCAGATAAGCATTTTCCTATTTTTTATGTACCCCCACTCGTTTTACCAGTAGATATGTACGTAGAAATTGTTTGTGGTTATAATTTTAGCTTTAATATGTTTAGTTTATAATTACGTTTATCTCTACATTCCAGATGTAAACAAGGAGGTAACTGTGAGATGGACACTTATACAAGAAGAAAATGTCCGCATTGTAGATTGAAAAAATGTAAAGAAGTCGGAATGCTTGAAGAATGTGAGTAAATAAATATAGATTATACACCTGGTTGGTGTACTGTGGTCATGAATTCGAGATCTGATAAGTTTTATTTTAGTATAAATCCAAATGGGGATTTGTACCTTTCAGTTATTAAAATTAAATGTAGGCAAAAAGCACCTATTTGTTCTACTTATCAACAATTCAGATTGATTACCCACCCCGAATAGCATTGTAATAAAAATTTCAATTATGTTTAAAATATAATCATTTGGTTTAGCGAGTGATTTCCACAAGGCAGATAGATACTCATATTTCTGTTAGATATCTCGAATTAATTCCAAATAATTGAAGGGTCTACTTGTAAAATCACCACACAACGAATCGTGAAAATTTTGAAATGAGTGAACACTAACTACAGTAACAACGAATCGGCAACCGGGCTATATTAATGGAAGGTGTAATCGGTAATTTAAAAATATATAGTGACGTCACAATGCAACAGTTGTTTCTGATTAAACTGAAGTGTTATCCTGGTTGCAGTTTGTATATTAACTACTCAGGGGACTACGCGTCTGGGGATATTTATAAATATAACGGAACTGATTTTACTAATAGTAATGAAATAATATGCCAGACTAAATTGTTTTGACGGAGTTACGGCGAATACAAAAGCGTTGTTGATTGACGGAAGGATACTTCAGATATATTAAAGTAAATTGAAAGTGACCCCATTTTATTGAAAGAAGAATTGGAAAGTTTAGCCGCGTTCATGACAGATACCATCACTGCATTTTACCATAGAGTTCCAGTCTAGGATATTTGTAGGACGCAATGGCCTATTGGCTAAACATGTTGGCATCGCACGTTGAAGGTATGAGGGTTCGAGTCCCGGCGAGACCGTCTCGGTAATCCGTGCCCACCACTCAACCCAGGGTGTAATAACTTGGTTAGGCTAAGCAAAACAGGCAATTCTAACCCCGTCCCTCTATAAGTGGCCGTTGATAGAGGGCCTTGGTCAGGGTGGTCCACTCAAGAAGTGGCTTTAAAAAAATAGTCATTTCAAGCAACTAATTACGTATCGGTGGTCAGCAGAAGAATCATCTCAGGTTGTATTATCTTTTGTTAAGTATGATTTATTGATGGATCGTGCCTTCTAGGCCCGGTCCATCTGTAACTCTTACTTGGCAAAATAAAATTTCTGATCGCGTACAGCTTGTAAGCTTGCCTGGAAGTGAAATTTGTAAAGATAGTAGTACTATTCCTTCGACCGACTGAGATGTGCAACCTAGTTCTTTTTGAAAATTAGTGAACGATTTACAAGTTCAAAAAGTTCGAAATTCCCCCAACCTAAGGTTAAACAAACATGTGTTCAGTAGAATAATTGATGCTTCAGGAAAATTGACCCAGATTTCTTCTTGCAGCTTCATTTACTCTGCACATACAAGCATTCTGTTTTGTATTTGTAAGCTTGAATCAAGGGTAAAACAGCTTCTAGCGGTGTTGTTCATGCTTATCCAATCAAATTTGGCAAGATAATTCTATTGCTTTACACTGCATGAAAAATATAGTAAATTCGACAAAAAGTAACTAACATAGCAAGCCTCACACATTGTGATCGCTGCTGTATACTAATTGCGAGTAACAGTTCAAACATTGGTCAAAAAAACTAATTTGTTGTGTGTGAGCATATGACAAATCGCATCGTACATTCGTGGTCATTTGATGAACCATGCCCATATAATAGGAATGCTTAGAATAGAAAATGAGAGAGAGAGGATTTGTAATTTTTTTCAATACAAGTATTATGTCGATAAGTTTTTGGAATTATATTTACTTTACTCAATGTTGAAAGTCGCATATGAAAGCACAAAATATAGCAACCAATGATGTACTCTAAAAATAGAAAAGATCCGATGCGGCCGTCCTTTAAAGGACACAGGATGAATGGTAGCATCATCCATCAATATTTGCGGATTTTTAGTCGCCTTTTGCAACACGTAAAAAAGACTTTTAACCACGTACTCACAGGCCCTACTCTTAGGTAGACCTAAGTAGACATAATTATTTTCATTGAAATTCAATAAAGGCGAGCCAGGAGGCAGCGCCTAAACGAGCTACTACAAGATGTAGTATCAGCAACTGCGCTCTACACGACAAAATCCCACACGGAACTGAACCGCTATGGTGAAGTGCAGTGAGCGATATCTCCTCTTGGCCACGGTAGACCATCTACCACCTATTTGCTTCCTTTTAGTCGTCTCTTACGACGCGCAGGAAATAGTCAGAACTAGTCTAAAGCCCAGATAGCTACAGGACCTCGAATATGCTTTAGAAATGATTTTCTTTGGAACAGAATCATGTTTAAAAGATAGCATTACTATATCTACAACTTATTTTTCCACATTTCAGTAAACAGTAGTAAAGTCAGTGAATTTTTGCAAACTCGATAAACAAATACTTTATTGTACAAACGGTATCAATTACATAATGCGAGTTTTCAAAAATGTAGTACATAGTATGTGTGTTCAGCAATCCGAAAGGTAAACATTACATTGCGCAAAACGTAGCGGGAAGATTATTGCCGGTACCCGATACAGTAAAGCAGTTAAAATTGCTTTAGCAAGATATGTTTTTCAAGTATGATTCACTGATGGATCGCACCGTGAAGGTGCGATCCATCAGTGGTTCATGCTTGACAAAACAAACTTTCTATGTAGTAAAGTTTTTCCAATAAAAGCGATTATTGTTACAGTATTTAAAATAAATACGCTGCGAAAAAAATAGAAAAAATACTGTTTATGTGCAGTTTTGAATGTTTCGTAAATTAGAAAGCAATTTTTTCAATTTTTTTGAGAATATAAGTCAGTAAAATTCTAAAACCCACATCTACGGATAATCAGAAAACCCAGCAAATATGCTTCGTCAGGATGTGGATGAAATTTGTTTGTCTTTCCTTTTTTAATCAGAATTTTTTGTTAAATATTTTTCAGGTCTTCTTACTGAGATCCAATGTCAGTCAAAACGACGTAGGCGAAAACAAAAACAACAAGAGCAAATTGATGACGTCAAACAACAAGATGAAACGTCACAAAGCGCAACAGCTACGTCACCTGGTGGTCAGTCATCCACAGCATCGTCACCATGGGGATCGGATAGCTCGCAGAACGGCGATAACGGGGTAAGCATTTGAGATTAGATTAGAAATTTTATACTTTGCTTGAAGTGAATATTTCACAGTTTCACTTTTTAGAAGTTTACTGTTAATGGCATATTGGCGCAAAAATGACAAATCGCGCGTATTTTCTTTAGAGTAAACTCCTAATTCTTTCGTAGAAGATCTTTCACCACCACTTAAAATAACTCTATTCTTGTTGTTCAGGTTTCATTGGTTTTAACTGAAGAAGAATCCAATTTAATTAAAACAGTATCAGAAGCTTTTAAAGATTACAAAATAAATCCCGATATTGTTCGGAGATGGGTAAGAAAATGTCTAATATATATATAAACTTGCGTACTGCGGTGCGTTGTCCAATGCGGTGCGTTCCTTCAACAGCAAATACTTGACCAAAAAATGATTTTTTAGCTGTATTTTAATATTACAATGTACAATTAATCTAAAAAAAGCGTCGGTTTTGCTGACTTTTGTTACAATTTATTCAAGTGGATCTTTCTTAGAGGTCCTATGCATACGGCTCGGAGACTCAATCCATCAATGGCTTTTCGCTGATGGCTGAAACGCTAAACACAAGATAGGACGTTATAAAAGGAAGGCTTTATTTTTCTGGCATTATGATATTTTAGATATAAAGCCCTAACTTTCAGCCATCTCCGGCGCAAAAATGATAACATTGCTTTATTTTTTAAACCTCAAATTTTTTTTTTTAAATGAACAAACTCTGGTGCAAATTCAAAACTTGTTCATAAAAACTTTGCGGCCATTTGTCCGAGGTTCTTTCTCATTCATATCAATATTATACTCAACAGGAAAAATACATCAACAACGAATCGAAGACAACGTGCAGATTATCAGACATTACAAATGTACATGTGCAAGTATTGGTCCAATATGCAAAGAATCTTCCAGGTGCGGGATTTTAATACACCCAGCTTAAGGATGGGCGTAGTTGAAATGGGGGGTCAAAAAGGTTTTTAAGCCTCAGCATTCAGAGCTACCGGGCGGGCAGTGTGGGCACTAGAGCTGGGCGAAGCCGAATCATAGAGATTACGAGGCGGATTCGAATATTTTTTCAAAATCAAATCATTAATTCCACATAGAAAAAATTTTTTGCTTCAACCATTAAAATTTATTTTCATTACCAATATTTAATAAACAAATTTTTATCCCCAAATTCTCTAATATTTATATAAACAAACCACCAAACACGCTGTGCCTCAATTCATAAATTGTCCAAAATGTTATCGTTGAAATACGACAATTTCACTTCATTTCACAAGTTTTTTGTTTCTATGGTCGATTCATGACTGATTCGAATAAATTGTGCTTTGAATCGACTCGAATTCCCTAGAAATATTGGCCAGCCTTGTTCATAAACAGGGCACTTTGTTGGAAGGGTAAAGAAATTTCCTGAGTATGATTTTTAAATGGCGTATTCGGCGCAAAGTTGAAGCTGAAATCCATCGTGATAATCAGTTTTTATTTATCTAGTTTTGGCATCGACCAGGGCTGATAATACTCACTTTACTCTGAGATAGCGTTCTAATGTTATCTTGAGACGTTTTAGGCTTCAAGTGGATTTGCCGGTGCTATAATTTTTTAGTAGCTAAGTGTCATAGAAGTGGCCGTACGTTGGTTCCGCTTCGGCACCGTGATTGCAGTTTTGAACTGATCGATTCGAATCATCGAATTGAATCAAGTAAGCAAAAAAATTGTAGATGATTTTATCCTCGCCCAGGACATAAATCACTGCACTTCGCCGTGGTGTCTCAGCACCATTCGGGATGTTTTCCGTTTAGAGAGCAGTTGCCACATTTCGTAGTGGTAGTGGTAGTGGCAATTTAAATCCTTGTTAGTCAGCTTTTTTCTCAGTCATGAAACTTATTTTGCCACGCATGATCCATTGATAGACCGCTATTTGGCAGCGCGATCTATCAGTGCTCCACACGTAGCAAAACGGGTCTTGTCAGTGAGTTTCTGACTGGATCTGCTCCAGACTTAGCATAGAGTGAATTTGAGTGAACAATAAAAATAGTTAAATCTTGTCAACTTGACCAACTCAAATTGTTCGAAAAATCTTCAAGCATGTTTTGTTTATAGCGTATGTCACTGATGAATGAAGCCACCAAGTCGTGGTTCATCTGTGGCTCTTGCTTGACAAAATAAAATTCCTGATTGTTTCCTATAAATCGTGCGTGGTCGTGTCTACGAAATCATTCACTAGTGATAATCATCATTTAACGAAGTTTTCGAGAAAATTCTTACAGCCATTTTTACTCCCCGGACATAATGAGTAAAACACCCATCCCTTTTTTCCCGAATATTATAGAACTAAAAAAATAAATATTAATTTCACAACCTTGGTGCGCTGGTGATGGCAAACAAATCTCCGTGTTCGAACAATAGTCTTATTATATATCCTAAATCTAGGCGGACAAACACAGGATTTTTCGTTCCATTAGTGTAAATAGCTTCTTTTGTGTTGCGTGTGTGTTTTACATGAAATTTGTCGCTAAATAAATGTTTTTCTCATTCCGAGCTTTTCCCACGAATAATGTTATAAAACGCATATGTTTATAATCGCTATATAAAATATGGTGAAAAGCTAGTAAAATTTGAGGCTGGTGAAAAATATGCCGTTTTTTACCACAATTTTACTAAAATAAGAAATACCTGCAAAAGCGACACCTCCTAACAAGTCCTGACGTATTTCCTGCGTATCGTAAGAGACAGCTAAAACTAAACAAAATGGTTTTATCATCGCTCAGGGCAGACACTACTCTCTGCACTTTCACCGTAATAGTTTAGTTCTAGATGGGATTGATTGTTTTCCGCTTATGCAGTTTTTGGCACTTCATCTTGCATTAGCTCTTTAGCATGCATTTAAGTGGGCGTTAGTTAGGTCTTTTTGGCGCTGCTTTCCGTCTTCTTCAGAGCCAAATTTGACCAAAATCGATTGCAATTATTCGTTAAAAATAAAAAATTGTCTTCGTTCAGCAAGTTTGTGTTCCTATGACCGATTCACGGTTGATTTGAATAATTTTTACCTCGAATCGTTACGAATAACAGAATCGAATTGCCCAGCCATAATCCTAATAGACCCAAATCTTCATTTCAAAAGTGGAGACATCAATAGTGGGTATGGGTGGGTTAATGAGTAGGATTTACCAAGACTCAAATCGTGTATCTTCAAACTACAGAACCTTTCCATCGCACCGATTAATAAAGATAAATAAATCAAATCTGTGCTCTGTGTACTTCGGCTAAACTATCTTGTTTGCCATCTTAATATGACAGGTGGGAAGTTTTCACGCTTGTTCAAGGTGAGGCAGTCTATTGTTTCCATTCCGAATAATATTTGTGATTATTTCTTTCATTCATCACGTCTGTCACGCCATGTGGCTAAAACATTGTGTTAACAGTTTTGTGCGCGCAGAGAAAAGCCAAATTGAACATTAATTCATGTCATTATGATTTAAACTTTTGTGGGCGCAATATCATAGTGGTTTTCGTTTGATAAGCATTTTCCAAAGCGCCTTTTCGTGATCGGATGACGCTGAACAACGCCCTGTACCAGCGGCCACTTGTACACCACAACATCCACAACTTTGAACCAGCAGCCACTTATTCACGAAAAGGATTTCCACTGTTCGGAAAATATCATCTTCCAAGTTTATAGGAAATTAAAATGTTCATATTCCATGTAGTACATGCTACACTTGTTGGTTTACACATTGTTATAGTCCATAAAATAATAATGCATAATCGTATAGATTTGTCAGCGTTTGTACTATTTCAAGAAAATTGTCATGACCTAACCAAAATAAGGTCATACTGGACACTTGTAACTACTGTTATACCCTTCGCATGAGACACTGCTGGACCGCTCGATATCGGCGCCACCCAACTCGTGCTTCCATAAGATGAATTTTGTTTTATCTGGCTGATGACTGATCCAAAATTTCAATAGCATAATGCCCAGAATGTTCACGTCCAATTAAGGGCTGGGTAATTCGATTCGGTGATTCGAATCGATTCGAAGTACAGTTTATTCAAATCAATCGTGAATTGTTCATAAAAACACAAACTTGCTGAATAAACTAGAATTTTCATTTTTAAACGACAAAATGCTATCGATTTTGGTCAACTTGATCAAAATCGATTACATTATGTCGTTGAAATGTGAAAATTGGTGCTTTTAGACATGTCATTTTAAAACACAATGGAAACTATAAAATTTTCGATTTTTATAATGGAGACAAGTTGTAATAGCCCTACACACAACCCTACACATAATTCATACAGAATTTGGCAAAGAATATTATGGCGAGCAGGAAAAACGTTCATAGTATACACGCCGTGTATGAATTCTCGCGCCGGTGGCGCGGAAAAGATCGTTAAGCGTATACATGCTACTTACTCCACTTCATAATACTGACCGCTTATGAATCAACGCGTCGGTGGCGCAGAGAAGAATTTGAAGTGTGTACATGCTATTCTACATCATATTATGGAATCTTACCTTTTATAAATTTACGCGCAGGTTGTGCGGAAAAGAACTTCGAATGTAGAAACGCTATTCCACTTCAGAATATGAAGTTTTGACGCTTTTTACTTACTTTCTACTTACTTTCACTTACTTACTTCTAGTTGAGGTTAAGCACACGTGGCTGACAATCACGTTCATAATCTTACCGTTCTTAATGCGAGTTCTCCAAATTTACATTTATCAGTATTAAGTGGTTTGGGAGAAACAGTTCAATTCTTGTAATACAATCGTATGTAAATAGTGAACGAAGCGCTTATTTTTTTTACCGAACATGTTTTGTTAAGCATGAATCACTGATGAAACGCGCCAACAGGCGCGTTTCATCTGTGTTTCAAGCTTGACAAAATAAATCTCTGGTTGAAACCCAGGCACGTATTTTCCGTGTTCTTATGTCTAGCCATAGTTTGACGAATGTTTGGGGTTGAAAGTGGAAAACTGTAATTATGAAATATATCTCTTAAGTTTTGTGGATTTTGAATATCCAAATCCCCAATTATCACGTATGCATCGTCAAAAAGTCCGATCGCGATTTTTTCTGATAGTCAGAGTTTCACGTTTCTAAATTTAACCCAAATCTTTATTGCTCTGGTCAAATGTGTTAAAAATACGCCAATTTAGTAGAGATTGCAACTTCGTTATTTCTTGAACGAGGGAAAGTAAAACAATTTTTCCTCATAACTAGGTTGAGTATTGCTTGTTAACCTAGTTTCACCTCCATAACTAGGTAATACCTAGATTACAAACAAGATAAACTAGGAAATAGTCGTTTGGCTGCATGCAAGACATTTTTAATAGATTTGAAAGTTAAAATCTTCACATAGTCTATTTTAAAAGCATTTTTATGATGAAAATATATTCTACCTATTTTTTTTCCTAATAAGTACCCAGTTTTACCACCAGGTACTCAGTTGTAAAATAGGCAAATTTAAAAAATTAAAAAAAAATTCCGAACAAAAAACTCGGGTACAGTTAAACCAGATAATTTATATTTTCTTGAAATAGGGCAAAAGTATTTTTAAAATAAACTAGGTGAACTAAGTCTGTTAGGATAACCAAGTAATCATAACTAGCATTACCAACATTACAATTTAGATTATTTTTAATTGTTAACCATAGATTGTTTGATAGAACTATTATCCAAGATGTCAAATAATCGAAAATGCCTCTTTTACTTTCAATACGGCACCCATTGTGCATCGAAATCATAGTCTTTACTAAACGAATAAACAAACTCACAAATAAAGTCACCTGCACTAACGTTGTGACACCGAATAGATTTATTCTGTAAAACAAGATGAATCGCGATTCGACCTTCTGCTGTTTCTACTATGAAAAATTATTTTTCAGTTTAGTAAACCCATCTATATCTTCGTTGTTTTCTTTTGGTTGCCACTAGTGCTGGGCAATCCGATTCAGTGATTCGAATCGATTCGAAGTACAGATTATTCGAATCAATTGTGAATTGGTCATGAGAACAAAAACATGCTAAATGAAGTTTTTTTCATTTTTAACGACAAAATCCAATCGAATTTGACCAAAAGTGATTGCATTTCGACGTTAAAATATATCTAACATTCCATCTAACCAGTTTATGCTAACAGTTTTAATTCGTATTTAATTCGTTCAATTTAATTCGTACTGTATATTTCCTAATTATCATAATGGAGGCTATGATAAATAGTAATTGAAAAATTTGCTATTTTTATAAAATCAACGATTCGATCCAATTCGAAAAATTTCTCCGAATCGGATTCGAATTCTAAATGATTCGGTTTTGCCCATCTCTAGTTGCCACTTAAGCACAGAAAAAACGATAGAACAATTCTGGAACCCGTATTTATAGAACATTTCAGTTTTGCCACTACAAAGTGGGGTCGGCAAAAGCTCGCAATAAATTCTTTCACATTTACAACAAAGTAAATAACATCGCCGACAATATTGTAGTTAAATTTTACGAGCAATTGTCGAAAAAAGCGACAAATTTCGTTTGGTTGGCTTGGCTTTGCTCGGGGTGACCTACTATAATGAGTGAAAATATACAGGTGAAATGTTACTGGAACTTAACTGTGCCCCTCTAAGTTCCACCAAAAGCAGAAAAAAATTGTCGAAGCGTAGACCATCTGTGACGCATGCTTGACAACGCCAAATTTCTGATTAGGCGGTAGAGCTGGGCAATTCGATTCGGTGATTCGAATCGATTCGAAGCACAGATAATTCGAATCTGTCGTGAATCGGTCATAGAAACAAAATATTGCTGAATGAATTGGATTTTTTCATCTTCATCTACAAATTCAACCGAATTTGGCCAGTATCGATTGCATTTTGTCGTTAAAAATTGAAAATTTTCGCTCTTTGACGTTGAGGATTTGAAATATATTATAAGTCTGTTGAAGCTGATATTCGTAGCTGTAAATGTATTATTTATCACAATGGAGACAATAATGCTGATGACAAAAATGGGACATTTTTTATGGAATTGGTGATTCGGTCCGATTCAAAAAAACTATGCGAATCAGATTCGAATTCCAAATGGTTTTGTCTTGCCTAGCCATTTTGACTGGGCAAGACCTCCTTTGCTCAGTGCGATTTTTATTTTATAGCCACCATCAGATTTGAATTTTAAATCATTCGGTTTTCCCAGCCCCATAGTCACAAATAGACCAGTCATCCGTGCACAAAATCGTATTTCTGCTAAAATTCTCCGAATAATTTGTCCTCTCACATGTTAGGGTGAGGTGTTTCCTGCATTTGTAGCCTTTCAATTCAGAATTCCCAAAGTTCCACCGTATTATATGTAAGAGGGGGGAGGGGCATGGCACCATTACCATCCCCTCGCCTAATGGAAAAATTCTAAAATAACCCCTAAAGGGCTTTAAAACGTAGTGAATCTCAATATTTTTGCGCTATTTCGGCGCGCATTCAAAATTGCACCCCTTAAACATGTTTTGAGTCCTAAAATCTATTTTACAAAACATTTTCGCTACTTTTATACAATTTTGGGTATGTTTTGTGGAAATATACAATAAAAACGCTTGTTACATGATAAATATTTTTGCCCGCGACACCTATTATGACGCCACTGGTCATGATTCTGCTAACTTATATATTTTAGATAGAGCAGAATGAGGTAATCGACATTAAAGTACATATAGTAAAAAAGCTGGATTCGCAACAGAGGAAGTGTTTTAAAACACGATGATTTTTATTTAAGTAAATAAAAAAATAAACCCTAGCATCTGCTATCAATTCACTAACCGGTACATTGTCTATTGGCGACTAAAGATATGTTCACCGGTAATCATTTCTCCTTGTCTAGTGGAACTTCCAATACATATTGAGAAATTCACTAATATACGAGTCAAGAATTTTATTTAATCAAATATTTTTGTGAAGTATGAGTCACTGACGGATCGCGTCGATGAGACGCGATCCATCAGTGGCTCATGCTTGACAAAATAAAATTTTTAATTTCGTCATGAGTTGAAAAAAGTCAAGTCACGATAAGTAAATATGAAATAATACGACACTGTGCTACATTTCACCTATATAATGACATCATTGTACAATTGTACATACTTGTGCTGTAAGCAATTTCATATAAAAACAACAATTTTTCATGAAACACCGAGTTTACGAAGGAGTACTTTTGTCCAGTTTTATACTTTCGACTTAAAAGGTATAACTTTTACTGAAGTTTCTCTGGCGATTTTTTTTTCTTGTGAATTTACTATGCAATTTAAGTTCATTTTCAAAAAGATATACATGAAAAATGAACTAACAAGGTACCTGGTCTAAAAAATTACTAAACTGTAGCAAAAATAGTGAAATATACACTTTTTATTTCCAAATGATCTGAATTATATTATAAACCAATCTTCAAAGCTCTTGTTCCCCTCTTGGTCTGGGTGGTCCACTCCACGAAGTGGCGGCAAAACCAATTAAATTTGGCCAAATTGTGTTTCGTTTATCTCCGTAGATGTGGCAGTATTCTTGAAAATATACTTTCAAATGAGACTATCTCGGTGAGAATAGAAATTTTATTTCGTCCAGCATGAGCCACAGGTGGACCGCGTCTTATCGACGCGATCCATCAGTGACCCATACTAAACAAAAATGCTGAGATAAAAATTTTCCGATAGAAATATCATTCTATTGTCCGATCAAAAATAACATTTCGTTAAGGACGCGCCACAGCTGGGCGTTCTATCGAAATATATTCGTGTGATTATAGGTTGGATGTAGGGCTGGGCAAAATAGAATCATTCGGAATTCAAATCTGATTCGAATCATTTTTTCGAATAGGATCGAATCGCGGATTCCATAAAAATAACGAATATGCCATTTTTACTATTACTACTATTGCCCTTCCATGATAATTAAGAATTTCATAGTTACGAATTACAAATATTAGCTTAAACAGACCTGAAAACGATGTATTTTCAATCCCACTACAGTCCAAGAGCGAAAATTTTGACCAAAACCGATTGTATTTTGTCGTTAAAAATGAAAAACTTCTCTAAATTTGGCGAGTTTTTGTTCCTATGACCAATTCACGATTGATTTAAATAATCCGTGCTTCGAATCGATTCGAATTGCCCAGTCTAAGTAAGATGCTATTATCATTTGAAATTTGTTTGATTTATAATAACTTCTTCTCTCGTACGTAAGAATAGCAGCGAACAACCTTTGAAATTTCTTCAAGGAAAAAATGTCTAGGTTTTCATCTGCTTCAGACTTTGCTTAGTGTGAATTTTAATAACTAAGTTAAAAATATTGTGATTTTAATATAGAAGTTCGCACTGAGAAAGGGAAACAGTGGAGTAAAAACGAGCCAACTAACGGCCACTCAAATGTCAAAGAGCTACTAAAATAGGAAGTTCCCGCAACTGCACTCTAAGTGGAAAACATCCTATCCAGAACTAACCATAAAGTACAGTGAGTGATATCTGCCCTGGGCGTTGATCCCGTAGTTCTCCCTTTTCAGGACAGCATTTTACCTTTTTTGAAAAGCCCGAGTTTAAAATTACACTACTTGCTCTTATCTTATTTCCAGTATACCCAATGCGCGGTAGCGGTTAATTTTGTAATTCTCATTAAGTAAAACAAAATTTCCCCACTCGACTACAAAACCATTATTGATTTAAAGATACTTTCTCCTCCCATGCGCAATAAACCTCTAATACGTGATAATATCAATGCTTATCTAAGAATGTCCACCGCGGAAGTTCCGGATTAGATTCATCTCCTTCCAATGCGAATTTGTGGTCCTAATCAAATTTGTATTTTGCTAAGTATGGATGATTGATTGACCGCACCTTCTCGGCACGATCAATCAGTGACACGTGCTGAAAAAATGGGAATTCATTTGAAAAGGGACTATTTTCATAAGGCAAGAAAATTTTGTTAATTTTAGCGCTTCTTCGACACCAAAAAAAGAGAAAGTTCGTTAAAGACCTTTGACACGTTGTTAAGAATATTAATAATGATTAACTTGTCCAACATAGTCAATATATATATATATACATATATCTAATTTAAGAAGCCCTGTTTCTTGACTTGAAAGGATTACCCCTTGTGTAAAACATGAAACAAATATAAAATTTTCCAAGTTAAGGATAATTGACTGAAGTTGGGATTGCGTCACCATATGCCGCAAGTGCTATCTGTAACAAGCCTCTGCTTTTCAGCACAAGGGGACTCGCCAAAACTCCTTTTTGACTTAACATTGAAAACATCATGGAATTACCTTTGCAAAAATTAAAACTTCTCAGCCAGTGCATTATAAACACCAATAGGGGAAAACCGTACGCGGAGCCAGGTTATCTATATCCGATTTTTCAACTGCTTGGTGGTTCAATTGAAAAATCCTTTGATCTTTGAATCTTGACCAAATCTGTTTTTCGAAAATCGCTTTAAACAACCCCTAAATGGAATCAAATAACGGTCATTTATTAAGTTGCAAAGTTGAAGTACCAGCAACTGCACTCTAAGCATTCCAGAAATGGCTGAACCACTATGATAAAGTACAGTGAGTGGTATCTGTCTTGTGCGTTGGTTAAATTATCTAACATCTTTTTGTTTCCCAGAGTTGCCTCTCACGACATGCAGGAAATACCTTAGGGCAATTCTGAAATTCCACTTGAGCAAAGATTTCAATTTTACAGGCTTTATTACTCTGGATCCAGAAGATCAAATTGCATTATTGAAAGGTTCAGTGTTCGAAGCTATGTTGATACGCAATTCATGCGGATATCATCATTTGACAAGGGAAATTAATATTCCTGCTATAGTTGATGAATTGGGTGGGTTTGATATTTTCATAGTTCGATGGAAATTATAGTCTTAATAATCAAAAACAATTAGGAAAAAGGTTTTTTGTTTGTAGGGATTATTCAGTTCAAAATGTGACCTACATAGCCGGTATTTCAAGTGGATCTTACATTATGGAAGGTTTATTACTTTGCCACGTCACATCCCATTCTAATCGGAAAATGTATTTTCTCAAGCATGAGTCACACACGGACCATAACTCGGCGGCACAATTCATGCTCCCTAACTTTCTACACGCTAGGTATACATGTATATATTTCCCCTCAATTCCTAATGTGATCGTATCAAGATGAGGACTTATAGGCGAACAGGCACCCAGTTTAAAAAACATGTTTGTGTTAAGCATGGGTCACTGATAGAACGCGCCGCCAAGGCGCGGTCTATCTGAGGCGCATGCCTGACAAAAAATTCTGATTGCGTTCCGTATCGTTGGGGAGATATCAATTTTCCATATCGCCAAGCCTAAACAAGTTGCTACACCCTGAGTGTCGGGCGTGAATTACCACGCCGGACTTGCCTGGACTCGAACCCGAGATCTTCAACTTGTGAAGCTAACATGGTTAACACCCACACAAGACAGCAAGCCAGGATAGCAAACGTTAGTAATAAACTTACTTTACAGGCATTGAAGTCAAGAAGATTCATTCGCTGCTCGATTTTTTTACATCGATCGGCAAACTACAAATGGATGAAATCGAGTATGCCTTCCTTATTGCAATTGTCGTGTTTAATTCAGGTATAATATAATGCTTAATGGATATGGTTACTAAATGATGGTTTTTTGGTCCAGGGTCGCACATACACAGGAGGGTTATTATTGGTAGGGCTGGTCAGAACCGAATTATTTGGAATTCGATCCTAATTCTGCTAATTTTTTGAATTAGATCGAATCGAAAATTCTATATAAACAGTAAATACAGCGTTTTTTGATGTGAATTTGCCTCGATTATTATTAAGATGGAAAATATATAACTTCGAATGAATTATTATTGATATAAGCAAATTGCAAGCGATCGTGTACTTTCATAACAACCCATTGTCTCTATGAGGACAGGAATAAATATAGCCACTTTAACCCATCGGCAAATGTTGAGCCTAAGAATACAGCACATTAAGCATTTTTGGTGGGCGCGCTGAATGTGGTTGGCATTTTGACATCTAGGGTTCGAGTCCCGGCGAGTCCGGCTCGTTAATCCATGTCCACCACTCAACCCAGAGTGTAATAAGTTGGGTAGACTAAGCTTTACAGGAAAGATCATATCCTTCCATCAACTCTAACTTTGTCAATCTATAAGAGGCCGCTAGTACAGGATATTGGTCAGGGTTACCCACTACAAGGACTGGCTATAAAAAAAATAATTACGCTTTATAGTTTATCCATCTGAACATCAATGTTACATTTTTGTACTCGCTTTGTATCTCTTTTACGATCATTCACCACATAAATATATCTTTGATAATTTTTATTCATTTGTGTCAACAGATTACCCCTACGTGAAAAACAAAGCTATCATTGAGGAGATTCAAAACCAATACTTGAGCGCATTAGCAAAGTATAGTATGACAAGAGAACCGATACGACCATCTATATTCGCAAAAATTCTGGCATCCCTGACTGAGATTAGATCGCTGAGTCATAATAACTCAGAAATCGTCGCGTCATGGAAGAAACGAGGAGCGCTAACTCCGCTACTGTGTGAAATTTGGGACCTGGATTAAACATCACGGAATATACCTGAAGCTTGTTGCTTATGATGACTAACTGATGGATCGCGCCACCGTTACGATGTTCTGTATTCCCAATCAAAGATTCAGTCAAGCACGTACCAAAGATGGGCCATAACTGGAGCGCACTCGAACTTCGTTCAAAATTTTACTCGAATTTCTGGCAGCTATTATCTCTTAATGTGGGAGATGATGAATTCAAATAGACTTTAAGTTTGGCCAGAATGATGTCTCTCTTTGAAATTTTCCTGAGTTAAATTTTTTATTTTGCCAAGCAAGAGTCACAGATGGACCGCAATCTAACGGCGCGATTCATCAGTGACTCATGCTTGACAAAACTTGTTCTAGCAAACAAACAACGAAAATCTCCCGTATATTGAAATAACTAAATCTTGTGTAAAACAACCCGATCGAAAATTTCACATTTGCCTGGTATGAACTGGAGATGGAACCCTGCTCGATCCATCAGTGACAAATATTCGATGAAAAACGTCTGAGATATCTTTTTTGCTTGGACTCTCCACGCTGAACCGCGTTCCACGGTATTTTCGAAAATAAAAATCCGATATTTCCGATATTCAAGTTTTTATATAAACTATCTGTCCATCTAGTATTTTTATTGTGCCGTTGATTTTGACAATTTCTGAATCATTAGAAAGTTATTACTAGATTTCCTCCTTGTATGCATGGCTCATATCCTTCTTACTCAGTGGTTTGTTGAGTAAGAGTCACTGATGGATCGCGCCGCCAAGGCGCGGGCCATCTGTGGCTCATGCTCGACAAGATAGACTTTCTGTTTAGTCGTGAAATAGAATATGCTGTAATTGAAAATGCTCTATTATCTGTTGCAGAGGTGCGAGTCATCTGCGGCTCATGCTTGAAAAAATGAATATCCGATTTGGGTGAAAATCACAGAGTTAGAATAAATCATTCTTTTGTTGTGTAACGCACAAATGGATGAGATAGAGATGAATGGCGATCCTAAATTTGCTAATGAAACTCTGTAAAGATATGAACCGCTCCGCTTGTCTTTTTTAAACACTGTAAAAAAACGCAATCAGATTACTGCATTTTGACAGTAATTTTACTTGCTGTAGCCTAATATATATATGTATATATATTTGGGGATACTTGTAATGTTATGTAATTCAGTTTGCAACGGCTTTCCTAGTTTGCCTGGCGTTTTAAAGGCAATAGGAAATAAGAGAATTCTGTCAATAATTTTACTTTCAATCACAATATCAATCAAAAACGTTCTAAACAGGACTAAACCGCTGAAGATGGTGAAACAGTATCTACTACTTACATGGTTATTTCTCATCTTCTTTTACGACTCACAGGAAATCCGTTTGGGCAATTTTAAAGCCCGTATCTACGTGATTCCTGATTCAGGTGCCTGCTCAGGGCGGAAAAAATTATTGAAATTGACAGGTCGATCTGACTATATTGCTTATCAATATTATTGCTGTGTTAAAACATTTTACACTTTTTACCTTTTTATTTTTATTCCGATAGTTTTTATTGTTTTAAATTATAAATATCTGCTTCAATGCTTTTTGTTAATAGTTGTTAAATAAATTTTGCTCACTAAAATGGTACTTTTTTACATTCCTCACCTAGTTGGATCATCAGGAGAAATTCCTTATGCCATCACGTACATCTGGAGAGAATTGTGATTTTGGGAACACATACGCTTCCCGGTTCCATGGACTTGTCCATATTATTACGCGTGTTATGGACATTATATTAAAGTATGTAGTGAAGAATGTTTACAACTCTATCCAGTTAGATAAAGATTTATCAAGCATCTTGCTATTCATGTGAAACCAGTAATGTGTTTCTGGTATTGTCCCAAAGCTGTGGGTTACAGCGTTCGTCAAAGAACACCCTGCTTGTACTACTTTTAAATCCTTTGTTCACTCAATACACTCTCTCCGCCGTAGATCGAACGCGCCCTCCTAATTTAAGTTTATGTTTATCAGTCATTATCGATGACTGATCCAACTCGGCCTAAAAACACGGTTTCTAATTGTTCGAGCAGTCATGCTTCGAAGCGATTTGAATATCAGATTGAATTGCCCGGGTTTACGCTAAATCCAGCGTGAGGAGGGTTCATACCTTTCGACAACATTAATCATATGTTTGCTAATAACGGACCGATGCATCACGGTGTTGCTCAGAATGTTCTTTAATAAATGGCTATAAAACAATATAGGCTTCCCGGCAGATTTGAGTTGATGAATTAATAAAATTGTTCGTATATTGTACTATAGATACTTTCTTCGTAATAGATCATTTTTGCGTCATTGATTAGCCGTACTAATATTTCACAACACATGCAGAAACTGAAATGCTTCTGTGGCACATAAATATTTGTATAATATATTTAAGAGTGATCGAATTCTAAATTGTCACATCACATCACACCTATAATAATCATGTAGAGCATTGGCCACTGATGGATCGCGACGATGGCACGAAGTAATTTTGCGATGACGAATATGAGTTTCACTGTAGTGGTCAATATCTATGTTTACATTCCTTCAGAGCACTAAAGCACTTTTCCTTTGCTTTCATAGCAAACCATTCTGTTTCATATGAAAACATAAGTAAATGCATGCATGCATACCATTGCGCATGCGTAAAACGCAAGGGTAAAATGAAACAAACCTAGAAAAAACGCAACCTACGCAAACATGTAGGGCGGCCTTCATCCACATTATCGAATTCAATTAATGTCTAGCTATATGGATCGCTAATATTCATAAAAACAAACTATTAGAGGCAATGTATCGTCGTTCAGGACACATATCATCCTTCATGGCGCAAGTGAATTTGCTTATCATTTTGTCGTGGAAATATGATAATCCACGTTATTTTTTGTCCCCATTGCTGATTTCCGACATATGATCTGCACTGCACACTGCATCGAATTACCCGGCCCTAGTTGCCAACAGGAATTATTCATTTTAAGTATTTTTCACTCAGGTAGGGCTGGGCAAAATCGAATCATTTGGAATTCGAATAATTTTTTTCCAGTCGAATCGAATCACTAATTCTTTGTAAATAACAAATATCCCATTTTTACTCCTAATAAATTAATAATCAATCTTTCATACTACCCGATCAGAAATTGTATTCTGTTAAGCATAAGCACCAGATGGACCACTCCTCAGTGGCGTGATCGATCAGTGACTCATACTTGAAAAAAGACAAAATAATTTCGGCTAAACCTTTTCGGACTGATTAGTATCGTAAAACACAAGGGTATGGGTTCATATTTACACCTTCCTGGAAAACATCATTTTTTTCAAAACATGAAAGTCTCTACTGTTCCTGTATATTAAAAGTCTCAAATTAAGCAACTCGTTTCATTTTTATTTAGTATTAAAAAATTAAGCATAAAAAATTGTTAAATTATTCGCTAACGTACTATAAATAATATTTTGTTTCCAAATTGAATTCAACACTTTTCCAAATCTCGAATCGCCTTGAGTTTCGCGGCTTCAAAAAAGCAAAGTGTATCGATAATATCCGTATAATATGTGGTATCCCATATCCATTTTTCTTCTATAAAATAAAATATACAATGCTGCTCCGAACGAAAAGTTGATCTTCTGGAAACACCATTTCCAATGATGAGTGCATGTGAAACGATGAATACCCGGATTCTGTCTAAGCATAGCGAGCCTGGTGTATTCTTCTATTCATGAATTTTTCGTCGGTATTACCGGTATGAAGAATGAACTCTGGCATTCAGCAACGACTACGGTATATGCCAAGCTTTGTAAATATGAATTTATGCTAATACACAGTCAATATATATCAACATTTAAAATATCTCAACCGCATTTTGTCGCTGAATAAAGCAATTCAAATTCTTTTATTTCAATTAAGAACTTTTTTTAAGCCTGAGCCTTTTACATCGGTAGTGACACAGTTTACAAATCTTGCAAGGAGTTACGAAAAAGGACATTCTAGTAAATATTTTGAAATAAAAAAAATCTATGCATGCAAATTATTTCATTTGATTCCTGATAAATTGATTAATTCAAGTAAGATTCATATCGTGAGACTTTGAACGCGGAGGCACACAGTTCATATAAAGTTAGTGCTTTATGTTGAAAAAGCATTTTCCAATGAAATCGCATGGTTTTGTTTTGCAGTATAGCGTATCGTGTAGCTCAATTCTAATATCATGAAGTACGGCTAAAGCAAGTCAAGCACAGAGATAAAGTTTATTTGAATGTTTCATGAAGTGAATGTCGTCTGACGTTCTTAATCAGGTGAGTTCCATCTGATTTTAAACAAAAATCAGTAACTTTTCTTCGAGACAACTCCAGATCAGAAATAGTATTTGAGATAAACCCAATCAGAAATAGTATTTTGTCAAACTTGAGCCACAGATGGACCGCACCTCGAAGGTGCGATCCATCAGTGACTCATGCTTGACAAATAATGTTTAAGCAATAGTTTTCTGACTGCGAATACTTGTTTTTTTAATCTTTCATCATTTCATTGCATTGATAATATATAAATTATTTCTACGAGTCAGATGACTCGAAACATCCTTTATTTCCATAAAGGAAATACTTCAAAACCGCATTCGCTTCACAGTTTATTTGTAAAAAAATTATAAAATACTAGTAGAAAAGAAAGTCATTTGAAATGCGCTAGGGTCCAGTTTCTAACACGTGACGTCATTGTTGATGATGTCATTGTAAAAACGCGCGTATAAATTCATTGTAGCATATCCTTCCACGCATTGTGTGATCATAGAAAGAAACCAAATGATAAAAATCGTCTTCAGATAATGTGAGAGAAAATTGACGAAGAATCTAAAAAAAAGTCGAAAAAAATATGAATATTAATTTCAAATCATTTTAAAGAATGTTAATTGCATAGTCATAACGTATTTTCTGCGTTTAATTTTTTTGTTTTGTTTTTTTTATTAAAATTCGCTCAGAGCAAGGCCACAAGAGACAAATTCTACTTGAAAATTCTCCTGAAGCCACTAAAGTGCAAAAAGCTACATGAAATGCAGGAATAAGAATTAAGGAGCTCACATCCCTGGTAGATTAATTTTGAGCTTCACCTCTGGTCTTGCTTGAGAGAATTTCATTGAACAAAAATGATTTTACCTGTCTAAATTGTGAAGGTGTTACATAACCATCTCCTTTTATATCTATATTTCTGAAAGATCTTCTAAGTTCTTTCCAGGATTGCAGAACTCTTTCACGTAACCGAATCATTGCTTCAATGAAACTATCACTCTCATGTCCTGTGTCAATCTGGGGAGAAAGCAAAGACGTTCAGTAAAAACAGTGGGAAGTAGGTAACGTATATATGTGATGAGTAGGGCTGGGCAAAACCAAATGATTTGGAATTGGAAACTGATAGGTTATAGCGTTTTTTGAATTCACAACACATTGTCTAGAGTAATAATTTGCATATTTTAACGACAAAATGCTATCGATTTTGGTCAAATTCGACCAAAAACGATAGCATTTTGTCGTTAAAAAAAGCAAATTTTTGTTTATCAAGTTTCTGTTTCTATGAACGATTCATGATTGATTCGAATAAATTGTGCTTCGAATCAATTCGAATAACCGAATCGAATTGCCCAGCCCTAATGATGAGAAGTTCAATTCCCCGTAATCATATAGCACTTTGTATAAGCTTTACTGCAGAATTTCGTAGATGAGTGAGCCGGGCGATCTTTTTGCCCAACCTCGCAAAACGTTCCGGCCTTCGAAATAACTTTATTTTACAGCGAAAAAGTAGACACGTTTAGTGTCATTTTGACGCGGTGGTTTAGTACTTTAAACGTTGACATAGCAGGATAAAGATCTCGCGATTCTTAAACTTATGCTCACCACCCTACTTGTGTTTTAATAACTTGAGTGAATCGGTAAACCTATATATATTCAGCAGAACTAACTCTGTTAGGGCTTTTCCCAGAGCATGCCACACTCAAATCACACAAGTAAGAGGAAAATGAGTTCAGAAAAGAGAAACATAATAAACACATACCGGTATCTTTGATGCATGCAGCTTCCGTCTTTTTAACAAGCCTTCGTCTTGTGGTTTCAATGTCAAGATGTAATGACGAAGGAAATCCCTGTAACTGAACAGTCCAGTGTTCGAACCCTGGTCAAAACGGGTCATCAAATCACGGGCATCTTCAATGGTAAGAAACAATCCAAATCTATCTAGAACGGCTAAAAAAACATAGAAAAATTGAAACTTTATAAGTTTAGCATCGCTTTTTTATAACATTTCAATGGTGATCTAGTAGGTATTATATTGGTACCGCAGGTTGATGATCTTGATTTTGAGTCCCGGCAAATCCGGCTCGTTAAATCATGCCCCCCACTTGCTCCAAGCTCAGTCGCTCACAAGTTCATAAGCTGTTCGCCTTATAAGTGGCAGCTCGTACAGGAGCTTAACCAGGATCATATCCTCAGATATATGATAAATAAAAAAAAAATTCCGGAGAGTTTGACAATATAGTAATAGCGCTGGGCAATTTGATTCGGTGATTCGAATCGATTCGAAGCACGATCAATTCGAATCAACCGTGGATAGTTTATAGGAACAAAAACTTGTTAAGTGAACTAGGATATTTATTTTTAACGACGAAATGCAATCGATTTTGGTCAAATATATTTTGTCGTTAAAATATGAAACTTGTTGCTATTGTTGTTGTTGTTGTTGTTGTTATTGTGAATTAAATATACACTACAAACTATAAAGTTCTCTATATCCACAAAGGGGGCATAATAGTAAAAATGGAATATTTGGTATTTACGAAGAATTAGTGATTCGATCCGACTCAAAAGAATAATTCGAATCAGTTTCGAATTCCAAATGATTCGGTTTTCCCCAGGCCTACGTAGGAATGCAAAATGAATTTCCTAGGATGTCAGAACCCTGTGGTAGAACAAGCGCGCGGCACAGTGCGCGGACATGTTTGATATCTGTCTTACAAATTCGGAAAGTGTACCAGCTGCCACCATGCCTCCGTGGGTCAAGAGTATAGAGGATTGGGTAGTTGCGCCTGAGTGTCCGGTGTCTTGGATAGGAGATTCAACACATTAGATCCGCAAAAATACATGATCGTGAAAAATACGTGACAATCCGTGAACCGTTTGCTACATTTTGTTAATTATCTTGCAGTATGGCAGATGGTTTTACCATCGTCCAAGACAGATACCACTCATTGCACTTTATCATGGCGGTTTGAGTCTTTTTTGGTTGTTTTCCGCTTATTGTACAATCGTATAAAAGTCATCAACACGGTGGTTTCATAACTTTGGAAATATATAATTACTGCAAATGACCAGTAAATTTACTGCATTTTTGTTACAGTTTAGTCACTTTCAAGCAATACTAATTTCTCTCAAGATAGACTTTGATTCCGCTTTAAGTAAATCCAAAAAAGCGCTACATACCAACAAATTCATCTGCAGGGATAGCACCGATGAAATCTGGATCCAGTTTCTTGCATTCCCGTTGAATCTCTTGCCAATGTTTATAAACGAGTGACTTCAATTTTCCTTCGACTGTATCTGTGGCGATAATTGGAGATACTGAACCACGGTGGAGGTGTATTGAATCAGATGTACCCTGCAAATTGTAGACAAGTTTACTCGTTAAATATGTGTTTTCTGAACAAAAATATCCAATCGTTAAATTAAATCGTAAAGTTAAAGAAGAGTCGAATAGTTTAAGAACTGACCAGGACAATCATCAGTCTGTTACCAATCTCCTATCACACTGTTACCACTCTGCATTCAGTAATTGTGTTTCAGTTCTGTTTGGAATGTTTCTTACATGGAGTATAGTTACGGAATGAGTCAACCGTTGCAATCTTTGGACAAGCATATTAAGAGATCGGAAAGAGTTTTCCTCCCTTTTTTTCCAGTTTTGTCAAATTGTCACTGTCGCGCTTAAAAAAAATATGACAGAGTAACTGATGTCGAAGAGTAGGGATAGCGTCCCCCTCCGTTTCATGAGCGATTCATTGTTTATCCCACACATTGAAACAAAAAATGCAACAAAATCACTGGTCTCTGACAATAATTTCATATTGCGGTATTGAAAAAAAATCAAAATTGATTTTTGGGCCAAATATGGGGTGTTGAAGATACGCATCGCGAAGGTGCGGTCCATCAACAGCTCATAATTGGCATGAATCCCATCAAGATGGCGTTTTTTAACTTTGGAAATATTCAATTACTGCAAATGACCAGGAAATTTACAGTGCATTTGTTACAGTGTGGTGAATCTGCATTTTTATGCGATGACCGACTAAAACTTTGGGAGCAACTACCCGCCTCTTTCCGCCCACCACTCTCACGTGGACAACAGAGCTAGCAAATGATATTATTCTATCTTAATTCAAACCGAATGCGCAAAATGCTTAAGAAATGCCTTTCAAATACTCACCAGTCTACTTGAAGGACGTTCAATAACCGGTGATTTTGCAGAAGCAGGTCTAGAAGAGGGTTTCAGCATCTATGTAGAGATGATGAACATTGTTTATATTAGATCGTAATAATTGCTATAACGAATATTACTAGAACTGAGTACACAATACGAGGAAGGCTTTCGCGGGACGCACGAAGGCCCTTTTGTGGACGCGATGGCCCAGTGGTTGAACTTGTTGGCGTCGCAGGTTGAAGATCTCGGGCTCGAGTCTGGACAAGCCCGGCTAGTTAATCCTTGCCCTCCACTCAACCCAGAGTGTAATAAACTGGGCAGCCTAAGACGAACAAGAAAAGATCATATCTCTCCAGTAATTCTAAACCTGCCCGTCTATAAGTGGCCGCTGTCACATGGCCGGAGTCGGGGTCATCCACTCCGAAAAGTGGCTACAGAAAAGAATTCGACGTCATCAAATGTGATTTGTAGTCTACTTGGCATTTGCAGACCAATTTCGCTTCAGGGCGAAAGCTTTAATAGCAATAATTGTAACATTTCAAATATATTGAAATCAATCTATGACAACCTGTACTTAAGAATAGGTCTATTTTCTTTGTTTTCCACGAATCCTGTATCGGTATGCGGTATGCGGATGCCAAGAAAAGATACTTAACGACAGAAGCTCCGTATGTCATATCTACTATTATATAATCAGTTGGTTTAAGGCTTAGGAAAGTATACATAAATGATACATAACCACCTTCTAAACTGAACGTTCAATGTTTAATGGCTTATTTGTCGTTCGGTAAAGCAAAAATATAACATGTTAACGAGATTTAATTGTAGAAAGGTAATTTTAGAAGCTGTTCTATGTAACACTGAGGCTAGGTCTGGGCAGTTCGATTCGGAGATTCGAATCGATTCAAGGCACAATTTATTTGAATCAATAGGGGATCGTTCATAGGAACAAAGACTTGCCAAAGGAACTAGAAGTTTCAATTTTAACAAGATAATGTAATCGATTTTGGTCAAATTTGACCAAAAACGATTATATTTTCTTGTTAAAATATGAATATTGTTGCTCTTGGACATGGAATGTGAATTGAAAGTACATAATAAACTATTTTCAGAATGAAAAAAAATTGTAATACTAGTAAAGGGAAGATTGGTATTTGCGTGAAATTAGTGATTCGATCCGATTCGAAAAAATATTTGAATCTGATTCGAATTATAAATGATTCGGTTTTGTCCAGTCCCGACAGAGGCGTACAGACGATATAAATATTTTAAACATATATTCTCACCTCTTTTTCGCTCTCAAACTTTGGTTTGTCACCGACAACAGTTGTCGTCGTTTGAAGAACAGGGGTTGAATATTTCTTTAGAAATTCCCGATATTCCATGTTGTTGAATTCATTGACTGCTTGTTTCGCCCATAGTCTGTCGAACTGAAAAACAGATAATCGATGTTAGAAATCAATTTGACAAAAAGTGTGGAATCTGATGTGAGCTGGTGCGATCAGTGACTGTTTTGCACTGTAGGATGCGATGGTTGAGCTGGTTAGAATGTTGACCAGGGCTGGGCAAAACCGAATCATTTTTTTATAGCCACTTCTTAGAGTGGATCACCCTGTCCAAGGCCCTGTAACAGCGGCCAGGGTTACAATTGCTGGTAATTTTTCCTGTTCGGCTTACCCTACCCAAGTTATTATACCCTGGGTTGAGTGGTGGACATTATTTAAGCGAGCCGGAATCGTCCGGACTCGAACCCAAGATATTCAACCTGCGATGCCAACATGTTTAACCACTAGGCAAACGCGCCCACTAAAATTGAAATTCGAATCTGATTCGAATAATTTTGTCGAATCGGATCGAATCACTAATTCCATGTAAATAACAAACATCCCATTTTAACTATTACAACTTGTCTTCGTCATGGTTATCAAGAAATTATTATTTTGTAATGTTTTTCAATTTGTTTTTTCAATTCACACTACATTGTCTAAAAGCAACAATTTTCTTATTTTAACGGCAAAATGCTATCAATTTTGGTGTAATTTGATTAAATTATCGATTCGAAAAATTTGTGGCTGGGATCAATTCGAATTATCAAACTGCCCAATCCTATACGTAGGTTCAAAGATTCACGAAACCCACATGTAATTGATCATCGACCAGTTTCCTTGTGATGAGTTTTCCACTCGGACACATTCGTGCTGGGTTATGACGTGTTATACTTTCAGCAAATCCATAATCCATATTTTATTGCTGGTTAGTTTTTTTTATTTTTAACACTAGACAACAAGCAAGAGATAGTACACAGTAAATTTACTGGTCATTTGCAGTGATTGCATATTTCCAAAGTTAAAAAACGCCATACCGGTGCGTTCCATCAACACCCCATATTTGATCAAAAAAATCTACTTCGAATTTTTTTCAAAACCGCCAAGTAAAATTACTGTCAGAGAACAGTGATTTTGTTGCATTTATGTTACAATGTAGTAGGCATATACACATTTGAAAGCTCAATCAAATCCTCTCTACAAAAAAAAGGGACCTCAAAATTTCCTGAATAAAATATGCAATGTCACCGGAAAATAAATGCTTCAAGAACCCTGCCGTAGAACCAAAATATTTCATAGATAAATATCCTAGAGCTCAACGCGATGTAAAAATAACATTTGGTCAATTTTGAAGCAACACAAAGTTATCAGTGTTCACTATTTTAAATAATAACGCAACAAATGCATGCGGTGGGGTACGGTACATAACCTACATCCCTTCCCCCTCCGTTGACAATTGCTCTGACTTATTCTACTGGCTTCAAAAAAAACTTGTCTCAGCCCATTTCAATCTCTTAACTAAATACTCTCATCTAACAATACCCATGCAGACCTGTCAGTACGAGTTTTTGTCAATAATAGTTTGTTAATGATCACGAGTTTGAAAGATTTATTGTATTGACATTACGTCCACATTCTTTTTAAAAGTATATATATATTAAACTTTCAAAAGATTGAAAAACGACGTCTGAGATTCTGTTATGCTCATGAAAGACATAGCAAAGGACATTTCGGATTCGTGACCTCTTCGAATAATAATTTGATTTAAGACCATAAGCTTGAAATATTTTTTTTAAACTGAAAATATACCATCTGTGGCACGAGCTTAATAAAAACAATGTGATACGGAAGCTGTCATTTATCCCAAATATAGTTCAAATTAATATTTCTCTTATTCGACATAAATCTTCGTTGCTCCAACATGCCATTATAGGGAAAATCGTAAATATTACTGTAATTTTATATACACACATAATTTTTAAAAATATGAATTTTATAATTTAATTTCATAGCACAGACGTGGAATGTGGGCCGCGGTAGCGTGATGAAAGCGACTGTAGTTGCCGAACGTAATGCATAATGAATGACGCGGCTTCACACCCCTGCAAAGTATGATCAAGATCGATGAAGCCTTCAAAGAGCGATACACGCGGGGTGCCCCTGGGCGAAGCACTGTAACCCACAGCCTTGGGACAATGCTCCATAAGCTTACCGGTTCCTCATTGGTTCCACACGGGATGGAATGGCAAGACGCAAGATAAATATCGTAACCAGATATATTTATGAACATTGTTGATTTCATACTGTGAAATAAAGTTCATTTCATTTCATGCGTCGTAGGTCATAGCTGGTGAGAGTAGAAAATTCTCTGATAATTCTCAAAGAAATGTAATAAAATCATACGCTGTTTTTAAAAGTGAACATTTCGTTTCTGAATAACCTATAAATAATCACCTTTCCAAACAAAGCGACGTGCGCGCAATCATAACACACATCTTACAATGTGTTTATAGGAAAGTGGAATTTATACGCAACAACTAATTCAGAAGTTTTATTTAGCCTGGGCGTCGTGATCCAACATCGACTCATATTCAATTTTTTCGGCCCTGCAGGTACGGGCTTCGGAATAGCCCTAACGTGTTTCCTGCTTGTCTTAAGAGACGACTAAAAAGAAGCAAAGAAGTGGTAGATGGTTTTACCGTTGCCCAAGGCAGATACCACTAACTGTACTTTACCATGGCGGTTCAGTTTCATTTATGATATTTTCCGTTTAGAGTTTTCCGTTTAGAGTGCAGTTGCTGGTACTAATCTTTTATCCGAATCAGATTGATTCCAATTCCAAATGATTCGGTTTTGACCACCCCTGGTTGTATTACCAAACTGCCTTACAAATGCCCAGTTCAAATTGACTCAAACTTATTACTTGTGTGTCCTGAAAGACTAAGTTTTTAATGATTTTGCCATGGGACAAAATTAGTATGCAACTTTTTCAAGCATCTTTAGAATCGTTTTACTTCCGAAGTAATCGTTTTCTACTTGAGGTGCGTATACTAGATTTGTATTTATGTACCAAGATCCTAGGATTTGTGGTTGTTAGTCAAATCTTTTTAAATGATGCTTAAATTTGCTTTGAGATAACTTAAGGTTTTTTAAATCTTCTACTGCGATATTGAGCTAACACCACCACTATGGTCACAAAATATATAGATTTCTGTATAGCCATATACTATCTCAGCTACATTATATATTGCTCAACATATTAAATACTGCACAAGCGAAGTCGCTCAATATATACCCGATAAACTATCAGACCAGAATACCAATAAACAAATAAACTGAGTTTATATTTGTAATCAAAGCTTTTGCTAAGCCATATCTCTTTTGTCGCTTCCTTTTTTTCATTAAAACAATCCATCGCGTAAGACTAAGCCTAAGGCTTGCGAAGTATGAGTCATCGACGGATCGCGCCGGGAAGGCGCGGTCCGCCAATGGCTCATACTTCGCAAAATAAAATGTCTAACTGAATAACGCGCTACGAAACTGTATCACAGTCCATTTTTCTCTAAACACGGCTCCTGGTTGTCGAGGACACGAGTTCCATTCACGTTTTGGCAGCGAGACAAAAGCCTTCAAATAATTCTTATCCTACTTGACACTCCTTGACTTTAGCCAAAGTCTGGTGGTTTTATAAACTATTTGTATATTATATTTAGTTTTTTTTTATTGAAATTCACTCTAATCAAGGTTGGAAGCTAAAATGGAACAACTAACAACCACTCACCCCAGTCTATAGTTCTATTTTGCCAAGCATGGACCATAGATAGATCGCCTCTTTAAAGCGAACTCCATTAGTAATGCTCAAGTATGATTTTACTGACTTGGAACTAGGGCGGGACAAAACCGAATCATTGGGAATTCAAATTCGATTCGAATGATTTTTTCGAATAGGATCAAATCACGATTCCGATCTCAATAACAAATATTCTATTTTTACTGTTACAATTTGTCTTAATTGCAAAAATCAGGAAATTTATAGTTTATCGTGTATATTCAATTCACAATCCATGTCTAAGAGCAACAATTTTCATATTTTAACGACAAATTATCATCTATTTTGGTCGAATTTTAACAAAATCGATTGGACTTTTTACATAAAAAGGAAAATTCTAGTCCATTTAGTAAGTATTTCTTCCTATGAACGATTCACGATTGATTCGAATATATTGTGCTTCGAATCGATTAGAATCGCCGAATCAAATTGCCCAGCCATAGTTGAAACATGGCTATCACATTCTACAAAATGTTGCACCAAGAACTGCGCACTAAGTGGACAACATTCCGCTTAAAAATGCACCTGATTAGGCTTGAGCAATGCATAATCCATAGGTGAACTGTTCGTAATGAGAACTTATTAATTTCATAAATTTCATGATATTCCATATGAAATAGCGAGGGGAAATGGAGATCATCCGACGGTAATAATATTTTTGCAGTAATACTATTTTTTGTTAATGGATCGATCTTTTTTCTGTTAATATTAGTAATTTTTAACTATAAATTCTTAATTTCACAATTTGAGACAATTTGTAATAACAAAAATCGGATACTTATTTATATGGATATAATGATTCGATCCAATTCAAAAAATTATCAGAATCAGATTCGAATTCCAAATGATTGGACGCATTACACCCAAATGCTATTTAAAAAATATATGTAAGTTTCAAGCGATCGAAATACGTTATGCTGTTGTAAAAATCATAAAAATCAATTTGCTTATCAAGACTCGAACCATCGATGGCAACATGTTAACAATCAGACTGCTCGGACCGACAAAAAAAAACGCTCATCCGTTTGTTTGGATCACTATTCCGTCGAGGTGGACTCGCCAAGCAAGGTCCGAAACAAGCGTTCAATTTTAACAGAACAGGGTGAGTTATAACTAGGATTGGGCAAAACCGAATCATTCGGAATTCGAATCTGATTTGAATAGTGTTTTCGAATCGAATCATTAATTTTATATAAATACCAAAAGTCTCATTTTTACAATACATCTTGTCTCTATTGCGAAAATCAAAAAATATATAGTTTCGAATCACCAATATTAGCATCAACATACTTCATGTCTCAGGTTACAAAGGATCGTATTTTAACTACAAAATAAAATCGATTTTGGTCAAACACGGTATGACTCGAAATTGATTGCATTTTACCGATAAAAATGAAAATTTCACTTAATTTAGCAAGTTCCTATAAACGATCCACGATTGATTCGAATAATAATTAAATTGCCCCATCCCTAAATATAACCAAGTCGATACACCCAGGATTGATTGATGTGCATGAATTAAAAACCGAGGAATAATCGATTCACCGAGACTCTAACGCAAGATCTTCGAACCTGTGATGCCAAGATGTGACCCGTTAAAGTGTTAGACCACCGCGCTCGAAAACAAGATTAGTCATATTTGTGTGATCGGATCACCATCAGGGTCAAGTCGGACTCGCTAATTAACCCACCAAGTGTACTCAAGAAATATGCCTCATTAGGTACGATACTCAAAAAAGGACGAAGTACCAATTTAAATATAGTAATACTGCCGGTGTTTATGATTAATTGCTAAAGCGATTAGCTTCACTTTGACAAAAATACAGTGAATTTTTTGGTTGGAATTCACAGTAATTCCATCCACAGCCCATACTTGGCCGAAAAGGCTGAGTTCATTTTATTTCGATATTAATTACTGACTCGAAACGCAGTGGATTCGTTTCATTGTTGTTACGATGTATTAGCAAAATAAAAAAAACGAATCATGTCTTGCCAAGTATGATTCACTATGTAGGTAGCGATGGGCAAAACCGAATCATTCGGAATTCGAATCTGATTCGAATAATTTTTAACAAATATCCTGTTTTTACTATTAATATTATAGTCTACATTACAATGGTAAGGAAATATACAGTTACAAATAACAAATACTAGCATAAACTGACTTAAATGCGATGATTTGGTCAAATTTGACCAAAATCGATTCCATTTTGTAGTTAAAAATTGAAAAATGCACTTCATTTAGCATATTTTGTTCCTATGACCGATTCACAATTGATTCGAATAATCTGTACTTCGAATCACCGAATCGCCCATTCCTATAAGTATGCCGCGCAATACACGCCTGCGTAAGTTTCGTTTTTTTTCAAGACTTGTTTTATTTTAATCTTGCGTTTTGCGCTATCGCAACGCTGCACATACGTTTGTTTATATTTTCCACAGCATCCGAACGGTTTGTCTGAAAGCATACGGAGAGCGTTCGTTCCGTTACGTACGTTTGTGATTAGTAAACATGCGTAAACAATTAACCCAAAGAAATGTGTATTGCCCTTTTTGTGTTGTTACCTGAAACGAAACGATACGCAACGCAAAGGAAGACTGTTATGTCAGAAAAACGTTTCAAAACAAACCTGAACCACTATTATAAAGTGCAATATCTAGTCTGAGCGATGGTAATATCATCATCTATCAGTTGTTGAAATTTTTTTAACAAAATTCAAAAACATGTTCACTGAATCCCCTGTATCTGTTTTTACAACAATATAAAATTTTTTTTATATAGAGTTGGGACCACCTATTTTCGGAATTAGGTTGAAAGTTCAAGTTCGTGGCCGATATGGCCTAGTAGTAATCATTTTATCATCTCAAGTTAGGTTCGAGTGTCGTCTAGTCCGGATCATTGATCTATTCTCACAATTCAACCGAGGATGGAATAACTTGGTAGGGGAGGCCGAAACGGAAAGATCATATCTTTTCAACAACAACCCCTTTGCGTCAATAAGTGCCCCCTAGTATAGGAACACGCCTTGGTCAGGGTGATCAACTAAGAGCGATTATAAAAAAAAAATACAAACAAGGCCAAATTGCTGAATTGAACTCTTACTTTTTGTTCAAAACTTCAAAAAAAACCTGCCATCACAGGGCTTGCATTTCGAGAAGTCACTTTATAGTTTATCTGATCAGAAATTTTATTTTTATTGGGATCCATCATTGATACTTTTTTAATACACAAAAACTCGTTCGTACCCAGGGTGTACAATACAAAAAATAGAGTCGATAAATCAAAACTTTACCTGATCTTCAGTCAATCTCATAAAATGCTGATTCATCACATCTCTAAAATCTTCTTTAGAAATAACGTTGATTTTTGCATAATCAGCATCGGCAAAGAAACGAGAGAAAACCCAGTATCTTGCACGCACGACTTCACGCAATCTCTCTTCTATTTCGTCCAATGGAAGCTCCCGAGGAGACAAGGCAGGGGCGGCGGTTTCGAGATGCCCAACCCACTCTTGATTTTTCTAAAAAAGAAACATTGCGTAATATACAAAAAATATATATAACTTTAACACCAGTGACGATCTTTAGTTAGCAATGTGAATATTTAATTCTATAGAAATTAATGGTTCATTTTTGCGAATAAGTGTATTTTCTACATATTTTCCCGGATTTGGCCAACACCCCTGATTTTTAAGACTTCTTGTTTGTATCGCTATGTTTTTATGTGATGAACGGAACTTCTCATATAAAATCATATCTAGATTATTGATAGATTATTATTAGATTATTGTTAGATTATATCATACCTATAGAAATAGAATGGATTGTGCGTTGCTTATTATCTGACTTTTGTATATTTTTTTAGAGTTTCCGAAATATTTGCAGGCCTGCCATGAACCTACCTATCGGGGGGGGTAGTACTTGTACCCAACAACCGCTATGAACAGACTTCTGTAGAGTCTTTTCTTCGGTTCTATGTTACAGATACCCGCAAAGAGCCTTGCTGGAGGGCATGCTTGGTGGTGAAATGATCAAGCATTGAACCATTGGTCGTTCGGTCAATAAAAATGCGCCAACAGTAATCGACTGAGCAATCGAGCCAGGTTAATATCATTTTTCTAATCACCCTGAACCCCTTTTCGAAGTGGAAGATGATTTCACAATCACCCAGGGCAGATAGCACCCACTGCATTTTACCAGGGCGCTTCAATTCTATTTGGAATGTTTTCCGCCTAGAGAACAGTTGCTGGTACTACATCTTTTAGTACATCTTTGTTTTTCAGTGGCTGTTAGTTGGTTCCTTATAGACACTACTTCCGGTCTTGCTCATAGTGACTTTCAATATAAAAAACAACACGCGTTCACTCACCACGTCTTTAATAAGAGTGAAATCTTGAAGGAATACGATCCAGTTGACCATTTTATCAGGGTTAGTAGTGGTCGGTTGTGATATCCTACATTTTGCTAACACACTTCGGAATTGTTGATCGTTCAACTTGAACGTGAAAGCATCAAGGACTCGTCTGAATTCACCAACTTTGACTAACCCAGTGTGATTTCGATCAAATGCTCTAAAGGCCTGAAAAAGATAGAAATTTGAAAATCTGGTATTTTCTGGCTGTTGAATTTACGAAAATGTACCATATATTTTTTTTTCAAATTCCGTGTATTTTCATTAATGTAGTCAAAATTATAGGAAGCGCTACTTTTCAGTTCCTGCAAAACGAATTCACAGGTTATTTTTCTATTTTTAATTACCCTCACCTGTTGACTAGTCTATTCTTATTGATAATGTTAACAAAAATCAACGATAGGTAATGAAATCCGAGCTCGACATGGTGCCCGGAAGCTCAGAGGGCGCCCGTTTAACTCAGTCGGCAAAGATACCACTCACTGCACTGCACGTTACAATGGTTCAGTTCCGTTTGGGATGTTTTACGCTTGAAGTGCAGTTCTTGGTACTACATCTTTCTGCTCTTTGCTATAAAGTGGCCGTTAGTTACTTTCTTTTAGACTCTGCTTTTGGCCTCGCTTAGAGTGAATAGGAAAAAAGGCGTCAGGCATGCGCTTCGAGCTACGCATCACTTGGGTTCAAATCCCATGCGGGATGACTATATACAAGGAGATTGCTGAACACCTTGGCGGCGCACGGTGGTTCACATAACGGGGGGTTTCGGCCTCCTACACAAACTGGTTCACTATATGGTGAATCATAGTTTAAATTACAGGAATTGGAGCGAGGTAATATAGTTTATACAGGCCTTTATATTAGTTTAGATAAAAATATCACAATAAGAAAAACTTATAAAGTTTTCGACTTACAGAGCTCATCGAATCATAACTTGTCGTTAATTTTTCTTTCAATTTCTCGGTCGCTTTCTCCACGCTCATGTGATCAAATGACTGTTGCCAGGTCACTTGTTCTTTCCCCAAATCTTTCCTACGTTTTGCGTACTTCGAAGCTCGCCCATCGTCGATCGCTTTCAGAAAATCGAAATACGACAACCGTGCCTTTGTTGTGGGTAGACCGAGTCGTTTCAGTAATGAGACAAACTGTAATAGAAATGATTATATTAAGAAGTGGTTTTCCATGGTCTGTCCAGGGCAGATACCACTCACTGCCTTTACCATGACGATGCAGTTCCGTTTTGGATGCTTTCCGTTTGGAGTGCAGTAACTGGTACTACATCTTTTAATAGCTTTTTGCTATTGAGTGGCCGTTGATTGGTTCCTTTGGAAGCTGCGTTCGGGCATGCATAGAGTGATTTTCAAAAAATCTTTCTCATATATTATAATATAAAATGTGAAAAAATAAATACTACTTCAGTCAGTATATATTATGAAGAAAGCATTGACTTGCCCATTCCAATATACATAAATAGACGACGTAAGTAGCATTTTAGATTCGGGTAATACCAAGTAAATCCCCACAAAAGCATGAAAGTATTTATTTTCCACCTCCCCAACGCTCTCAGATTAGACTAAATAGAAAGAAATGAACGTACTCATCGTTCTTATTTCAGTATTGCGCATCCTAAACCGTGGCTAATCTATAATTCATACTTGACAAAATTAACTCCATATTCGCTACCTGTTCTTCATCCAAGAAATAGTTCAACTGGAACAAAACTCTTTGCAGATCAGCTAATGTGATATATCCATCTTTATTTTTGTCCATCTGCCTGAATGCTTTGTCAAAACTGGAATAATATTCCCGGAATCGATCTCTGTAAAAATATATGAAGTTGGGAAATTTGTAATAATAACTTTTTATATACGTATTTAAGAGAGGGGCGGACTCCCAACTGATCGAAATTTTCCAAGTGGAGCTGCGAATCCTACTTAACCCCGTTTATGATAGAGTAGAAAGAGGGATAAAGTTTTAAAAAAAGTTGACATTTTAACAACTGGTAGCAAATCTAAATATTCAACATTGAGGAGAGGGAACGCCACTTTAACTGCCAGTGTTTAAATGTAGGGCTGGGTAGTTCGAATCGATTGGAGGCACAGATTATTTGAATGTGCTGTGAATCGGTCATAGGAACAAAACCTGCTAAATGAAGAGGATTTTTCATCTTTAACAATAAATGCAGTCGAGATTGGTCAAATTTGACCAAAATCGATTGCATTCCGTCATCAAAAATGAAAATCCGAAAGTTTTTGTTCCTATGAACGATTCGCGATTGTTTGGAATAAATCGTGCTTCGAATCGATTCGAATCACCGAATCGAATTACCCAGCCCAACCCTTGGTATAACCCTTGGTGGTCTTCTTACTCAGGGCAAGTCACATAAGAAGTGCCTATAATTCAGTTTAGAAGATATAGGCTGTTTACTTCAGTTCTTTCTCCACAGTTTCCGCAGGAAGTTTCCTAGAATATTGGATTTGGTTGAGAGCTATTTCCTCATGTTTGGCTTGTTGATGTTCATGGTGAGCAAGTACGTTGTCATAATTCTCCTCAACCATTTTTCGACTTGTTCCTTGTAAACCTGAAATGTATAATTATCCTTGAAGAATGAGAATCCTTGCAATTGTATAAAAACTTTGTCAGAATTTTGTTTCTATTCTGCCAGAGGAAGGTTCGAATGGATAGGTAAAAAGTGAAATGATCGGTACTTTTCATTTTACATAATCTGGTGATACCAAGGACTCTTCAACGTAGGATTTTCCTGCCAGTATTATTTAGTTAGAGATTTTTTTTGTAATTTGTAAATTCATTTCAAATATACTAGGTTATTCACCAACAAAATTGTTGATTCTATCAATTAATTGTATTAAAAAGAAAAGGAAATACAAATGTACTTCTCAGATAAGTGCATTAAAATAAGGAATTTGGCTGCGACATGAATAGTGCGGAAAAATGATTTATTTGAAATGTTGATCAGCACACGGCAATCTGACTGAAAAACTGTACTCTGACCGTAGAGCATGACGGTAGTGATAAGATGCGCAATCATTTTTAATTATTATAATTCACTCTGAGCAAGGCCGGAAGCAGTGTCTAAAAGGAACCAACTTACACTTACACGGACACTTAATAGCAAGGAGCTACTAAAAGATGTAGTACCAGCAACTGCACTCTAGACGGAGATCCCTCCAAAAATAACTGAACCTCCATAGTAAAGTGCAGTTAGTGATATCTGCCCTGAGCGATGGTTCTATCAATCTTCAATTTCTACATTGATTAGAAGTCAATGTTTTAAAACTAGAATGAACGTGGCGCTTCGCGCACATGGAGTTCTTATTTCTACATGTCACTGTGATACACATGGAATGCAACACCAGCAAAAATTCATTCTCAACTCACCGAGATTATCTCCGGGAGCGAATACAAGTCCCAACTTCTGCAAGAAATCTTGATGACTGATGAAACCTTTACCATCCGGATCATATCTTTGCCATAGTTTCTCAAACTCTGCTTGAGACATCGGGAGGATGAATCTGAATGAAGAAGGAGGGGGGGTTGTTTTTTAATTAGAATTCACTAAAAGTATTGATCTGGAAGAGGGACGTTTGATGTTGGTCAAGTTGCAATTATAAGGTTGAGCGATTCGGTGATTCGAAGCGATTCGAAGCAAGAATAATTCGAATCAATCGTGAATCGTTCCTAGGTACAAAAACTTGTTAAGTGAACTAGGATTTTTATTTTTAACGACGTAATGCAGTCGATTCTGGTGAAATTTGACCAAAATCGATTATATTTCATCGCTAAAATATAAATTGTTGCTCTTAGTGTGAATACACTACAAACTATGAATTTCTTTATTTTCACAATGGGGACAAGTTATAAGAGTAAAAATCGGATATTTAATATTTACAACAAATTGGTAATTCGATCCGATTCAAAAAATTATTCTAATCACATTCGAATTCCAAATGATCGGTTTGGCCCAGCCCTGGTTGCAATTCAGATAGCCCGATCGGTGAAATTCTGACAAAGCATCTTTTGTTAGGTATGTGTCACTGATGGATCGCGTCGATAAGACTCGGTCCATCAGTGGCGCATGCGTGACAAAATAAAATTTAAGATTAAGTTGTCAAAAATTTTTTAAAGACAGTAATGAAAACAAACAGAAACATGTTTTTCATTTAAATTTTCTGGCTCTGTGGGTACGGGCTTTAGAATAGTCCTAACGTATTTCCTGCATGTCGTAAGAGGCGACTAAAAGGAAGCAAAGAAGTGGTAGATGGTTTTACCATTTCCCGGGGCAGATACCACTGCATTTTACCATGGCGGTTCAGTTTCGTTTGGGATGTTTTCCGTTTAGAGTGCAGTTGCTGGCACCACATCTTGTAGTAGCTCTCTGCTTTTTAGTGGCCGTTTCTTGGTTGCTTTCAGGCCCTGCTTCCGACCTTGCTCAGAGTAAATTTTAATAAAAATAAAAATAAAAATAAATATATTCTTATATCCATACAAGCAAAATCACACATTTAGAGAAATAAAATCATCGCAGTGGGCGCGCGCTGAAATTTTTTGTTGATTCTTACGCCAAATAACGAGATGGTGTTCGAAGACTTACTTACTCACTTTACAGGGCGGATGTGTTCTATATCCTATTTTAAACCTATTTTGAGTTTGTCAAACCGGTTAACCGTTGGTTAACCATTAACCGGTGGTTCACAATTTACGAAACATGTTTTAACGAAAGTTGTCTAACTGGGACGAAAGGTCACACATAGTTCCTCCCACCTGTATAATATTGATCTCAGCTCTTTCTTTCTAATGATTCCATTTCCATCTGCATCAAAATTCTGAAAAGCTTTAGCCAGATCGGACCAGGCTTGTTCGGCTTTGGTACATAGATATTCATGGACTTGATCAGCAGCCATTTCAGTCGCATTTCGAGTTTTGTTCCACCTGGAAATGAGGCAATAAGAGCGGCGTTAAAAAGGAGCTTCGAAATCCGGAGCTAAAATCAAAGTTACTGCAGGAGTTACTCGGGGCTATTATTAAATGTTGTAGAATGCAGACAAGATGAGCAAAAGTTTTTTTGCAATACCTCATCAGTTACATATACCGTGACCTTTTTTATAGCCACTTCTTGAAGTGGATCACCCTGACCAAGGCCCTGTACCAGCGGCCACATATGAACGAAAAGGGTAACAATTTCTGGAAAGATATTATCTTTTACTGTTCGGCTCCGCTTACCCGAGTTATTGCACATTTGGTTTTAGTGGCGGGCACTCAACGGAACTCGAACCCGAGATCTTAAACCTACGATGCCAACATGTTTAACCACCAGGTCATCGCCCCCATCGTGCTTTTATTGCATATCACGATTAAATAGCCAAAATTGCGCGAAAGGTTTGAGTAATTTTGAAACATGGATTGCAGAGCCTCTTACTTGAGAATATTCTGTACTTCAAAGCAGTAAAAAGTCCAATCTGCAACCTATTTTATCCCTAAAATACGTGGGCGTGATCAGGGCTGGGCAATTCGAATCGATTATTCGAATCCATCAAATGAAGTGGAATTTTTCATTTTTGACTACGAAATGCAAATGATTTTGGTCAAATTTGTCCAAAATCGTTTGTATTTTGTCGTTTAAATGAAATTTCCGCTCTTGGACTGGAGTGTAATTGAAAATACATCGCTTTAAAGTCTGTTTAAGCTAATATTTGTAATTCGCAAATGTAAATTTGTTAGTTATCATGATCGAGACAATAATAGTAAAAATGGGATATTTGTTATTTTTATGGAATCATTGATTCGATCCGATTCGAAAAATACCCTAATCAGATTCGAATTCCAAATAATTTCGGTCAAGCCGTGCCGTGATAATCTAGATGTACCGTTGTATAGTACATAAATTAACTCAATATATAGAGCAATAATACATCATTGCACATCTTACTGTAATTTCCTACTATTGAAATAATTCGGTCTAGCCGTGCCGTGGTTAACTAGATGTACCGTTGCATAGTACATGAATTAACTCAATATATAGAGCAATAATACATCATTGCACATCTTACTGTAATTTCCTACTATTATGACCTATCATAGGCCTTGTAGGTATGGGCTTTGGAATATCCCTAACGTATTCCCTGCGTGTCTTAAGAGGCGACTAAAAGAAAGCAAAGAAGTGGTAGATGGGTTTACCATCGTCCAGGGCAGATACCACTCACTACACTTTACCATGGCGGTTCAGTTCCGTTTAAAAGGTTTTCCGTTTAGAGTGCAGTTGCTGGTACTACATATTTGAGTAGCTCTTTGCTATTGATTGGCCGTTGATTGGTTCCCTTTGGGAGCTGCTTCCGGCCTTGCTTAGAGTGAATTTCAATAAAAAAAAAATGCTATTTATATTGAATAACAATACCTGTGTTGTGAGTTCAACCACGGATGTCCTTCTTCTTTATCAACAACTTCAAACTTATCCAGGAAATCGTGGTAGGATAATCTTGAACGTTTGTTTAGTCCGAGCATACGAAGAAGATCCGCGAAAGTTTCATCTGCAGATTGATCAGAAAAATAGGTTAAAATTGAAATAAAGCCGGACAGTTCAATTCGCTGAGTTCAATTTTCATAGTCGCTTCGAATTAGTCGTGATTCGGCCATAGGAATAAAACGAGGTAGGTCCGGCCTAATAAATAATAAAAAAAAAATCATATTTTTCCAACAACGCTCATCTTATTTGTTAATGAGTGGCCGCTGGTACAGAGCCTTGTTCAGGGTGGCAAATTTAAATAAGCGGTGATAAAGAAAATATTTGAAACTTGACAATCGCGTTTGACTCACCAGTTATAATAAACATGAAGCTATCCAACAATCTTCTGAACTCTGACATTGTCAATATTCCATCATGATCATCATCGACTTTATAGAACGCACTTCGAACACTCTGGAATTTAAATTTGAAGATTTTAATGAAAGAAATGTTTAGAAAGAATAAGAAGAGCAGTCAAACCGGACTAAATCTGGCACTTAGGGAAGTACAAATAGTACATTCAGCCAAATTTCAGCAATGAGGAATTTGGAAACGAAAAAGTATACTCGGATAGACCGAAAGGCCGGGGGTTCAATGCTTGACCGTTTCACCACCGAACCTTCCCTTCAGCAATGCACTTCGCGGATGGCTGTAACATAGAACCACTACAAAGGTTGTGCCAAACGGTTGGGGGTTATGAGCCCCCCGGCAGATTTACGAGCAGGCCATAGCAACAATTCGAAAACCCACAAAAAAGTTATATTCGGACAAAGTTTAGTAATCAGGCATTAGAATGAGAGAAAATTCAGTCGAGAAAAGACAGGCAAATATGAATTAGGACAGGAAAGTTATCAATTCGAAACAATAACACATATTGCATATAACGCCATTTGGAAATTTAATTTTCATCAAGTAAAAGCCATAGATGAACCGCGCCTTGACGGCGCGATCCATCTGTGACATATACTTCTTATTAAAAGATGTTTTAATTAGCAAGAAAGTAAAGAAATTTACCCCGTAATTCTGTCTCAGCCTGTCCAATAGAAGATGATAACATTCAGACGCAGTCATGTATTTCACATTTGTTGGGTTCACAACGTGGTTGCCTGCTCTTTCCAACTGCTGCAGTTTTTAAAAATAGAATAGAGTGATATATTGAGAAGTTTTATTTCGTCGAATCTTGAATATTAATCGCTAAGACGACAAATCTCGCAATAGACAATTTCCTATTTTTATTCACATTGGCATTTCACTGCTCATTCAAATACAGATAACGTTTAAAAGCATCGATTTTACGTGAACAGGAGAAGTATATGCAAAAATCGTACAATTTCAAAAGCATCGCGCCATATAAATCTTATATAAATAAATATAAATAAAAAATAAATATAAATCTTTCTTGAACTATTCACTGTTGTTGTTTATAGTACAAAATCAATTTAATTTGAATACTTTATTGTTGTTTATTGAACATTAGTTGTTTATACCTATGTTGACATTCCTCGCATTTTTTTATCTAATCAATAATACAGAATCATTTATATATGTTGCTGAAACTTTACCTGGCCCATTCCTTTTCCTTTTGCATTTTCAAAATTCTGCACAAAATCTGTGTACTCGAGTCCCCGGCCATTGAAACCCAGAGTTTTCGTCAGTTCGTCGAATTGTGCGTCGTGCATCCGTAGACCAATGTCCTCCAGAACCTGAAATGCGATGATAAAATATGTAAATGTATATTTTGATAAATTTGAAAAAATACTTCGATTATGGTAATACCTATATTCGCCACAATGAGTATCGATCACACAGTGTAACGAAAGTACAGTAAATTTGTTGATCATTTGCAGTAATTGCATATTTCTTAAGTTGAATAAACGCTATGTTTATTAGATTTATGCCAGTTATGGACTGTTGATGGACCGCACCTTCGCGGTGCGTTCCATCAACACCCCATATTTGGCCAAAAAAAGTCAATTTCTAATTATTTTCCAGTACCGCCAAGCAAAAAGTCAATTCATTCGAATCAATCGTGAATCGTTCATAAGAACGAAATGTGTTAAATAAGCTAGAATTTTTACTTTTAACGACAAAATCCAATTTGGTCCAATTTGACCAAAATCGTTTCTATTTTGTCGTTAAAATAATATGAAAATTGTTTATCACTAATACATGTGGTGTGAATTGAAATAACACAGAAAACTATGAATATCTCTATTTATACAATGGAAGTGAGTTTTAATAGTGAAAATTGAATATTGGTTATTTACGTAGAATTAGTGATTCGATCAGATTCAAAATAATTATTCGAATAGGATTCGAATTCCAAATCATTTGGAATTACCCAGCCTTAGTTACAACCTTCCGCATGCAATAATATCCAATCCCACTCTACTATATTTATTAAATAAGATTTAAATTTATTTCCAATTAGAAAATTATGCGCTGTTCTCCGTTGGCGCTATCCACGAATGATTTGTTTTAGATATATTAATCTTCTCCATTTTCCTCTCTTACCCTTCTAAAGTCACGTCGCGTGATTCGTCGTCTTCCAGATGTATTGAAACGCAAGAACGATTTCCTAATGCCAGCGTCATGCTGTGACATTCGATCTTGTAATTTCTTGATAACTTCATCTGCTGAAAATATGTTCGTGTGACGTTTTCCTACCTGGTCTATGTCGTCAATTCTGCAAAAAGAATAGAATTCCTTCATATATTTTAGTAGCTCTTTGTTGTCGAATGGCTGTGGATCGGTTCCTTTGGAAGCTGCTTTCAACCTTGCTTAGAGTGAATTTCAATGAAAAAAATATATATTCGAAACTTAATATTCTTAAATTGTGACAAAATCACTGGTCTTTGGCAGCAATTTGACTTGGCGGTATTGACAAAAATTCAAAATTGACTTTTTTTGGCCAAATGCGAGTGTTGGTGGAACAAATCTCATCAACATGGCGTTTTTTTAACTTTTGAAATATGCAATTACTGCAAATAAATAGTAAATTTACTGTACTTTTGTTACAGTGTAGAATAGTGAGCAAAATAGATACGTAACTCTATAATCGGTGGGACAATTGCTGACAAGCTAACCCTGGATTTTGTTCCTAAATTTTTCGTCATAATCCTTATAAACTTACATTTTTCGTGAAAAAATAGTTCATTTTGGGACTAAAAACATAGTAGATTTCAAATGTTAAAATAAGTTACACTGCAACAAACGTACAGAATATTTACTGGTTATTTGCAGTAATGGCATATTTCCGAAGTTAAAAAAGCCATGTTGATGAGATTTTTGCCGATTATGGCTGTGATTTTTTAATACCTCCAAGTAGAATTACTGTCAAAGACAAGTGATTTTGTGGCATTTTTTGTTACATTGTGCCTAATATGACGAAATTAAATTTACAATAACATCGAAAATTTTTAGGTTCTCCCGCCATTCTATGAAATTAGGAAAGAGGTGTTGTTCCCCACCACCCGGTTACATCATTAGTATCCTTATGTACTTACCTATCAGCCTGATCGTTCAGCCTCGATTCCTCGCGTTCGTTGCTTTCATTGAATATTCTTGTACTTGTTCCGTCTAAATCTCCGGGACTGACGTCAATTCCCAGGTTACGCAAAAATTGTGCGAACATAATTCGACCTTTGGATGTCTCGTCACAACATGTCCAGAGTCTGAAATAATTTTTAAATAAAATTACTTTTCGATTAACAATTCTTTTTTTAAAAATTGGACTATATGGAAGACTGGAAGACACTTCTCCTGGGGTCACTAATGTACAAAGAGCTACGTAAGTGCAGAAGTTAAAGACTACACTGTAACAAAAATGCATCAAAATCACTGGTCTCTGAGAGTAAGTTTATTTGTTGGTATTAAGAAAAATTTAATATTTATTTTTTGGCCAAATAAGGGGTGTTGACTGCGAAGGTACGTTCCATCAACAGCCCATAATTGGCATGAATCTCGTCAACATGGCTTTTATTCTAACTTTGGAAATATGCAATTACTGCAAATGACCAGTAAATTTACTATACTTTTGCTACAGTGTAGTTTTAATGTTATGAAGATCAACAAGATTGAAAAAGCGGATATTTGGCTTTAAAGTTTTGTTTGATATGTCAATTTGTGATGTGGATAATGTCTAAGAGAAATCTTCGACATTAGAGGATTTGCATTTTTAAAGTTTATCAGTAGGGCTAGACTATTAGATTTGGCAATAAGTATCGCTCCAAAGCTCAATTGCTCAAAATAGGAACAAAAATTTGCAACATGAAGTGGAATTCTCATTTTAACAACAGAATACAATCGATTTTGGTCAAATTTGACCAGAATTGATTGTATTATGTCATTAAAATAAGATACTTTATGTTTTCAGACACAAAGTGTGAATTGAAAATACATTGCATTTAAGTCTGTTTATGTTGATATTATTAATTCGTATCTATAAATTTCTTGATTTTCATGATGAAGACAATTAATAATAGTAAAAAATGAAAGATTTGGTGTTGGTATAAAATTGATGATTCGATCCGATTCGAAAAATAATCCGAATCAGATTCGAATTCCAAATAATTCGGTTTTGCCCAGTCCTGGTTATCAGTGAACTTAATCTATAAATCGGAATGAGAGAATATTTTTTCTTTACGGTGCCCAGAATTTTCGTACAGTTTTCTTCGGTGAAGCGGAATTTCAGGAACAAGCACCATTATCCCGGGCCAGATTCTCGATTGCTAAAAAGAAAACAAAAGGACCAGACAACCACAGTATTCCGCAATGGTAGAAGAAATTGCTTTCTGGTCTCAATTTAACAAGAAACATCGTGCTTATAGCAGACAGATACGCACTGACCAATTGGAAAGATTCTAAACAATACTTGAATGTCTGTATTTCTAACATGCTTACTTTTCAAAATGTTCGTCTGAAACAGGCAAGGCATATCTTTCCATCAATCTACGTAAATGGGACCTGGTGATTGTGCCATCGCCTTCATGATCGAGTGCTACGTATTCATCTGCGACCTGTCGTGTGAAATATACAATCTTAGATAAACCTCGGGTTCTAGGATAAAAATGCTCGGTGCGATATTGGCCTATACCAACAGACGCTTAAAATGAGTGACACTCGTCCATAGCGACAAGGAATAAAATGCGTGTTTAAATGGGTACGAGATATGATCTGACGGACTTTCTTTATTTGAAGTATGAATACCAGTTTCAAAAAATACGATACTATTTGAAACGAATATCTGCCCTTAACTTCAATATAACCAACTCTGTCTAGCACGAGTGCGCCAAAAGCGTGTTTATATTTAAGGCAGACTCAAACCGGCTGGTTAATTTAGTACCCAATTAAAAAATTATATATAAAGTAAATATTGGAATGTTACAAGCATAGAACGGAGTGTAAGACAACAATGTGAAAGCAACCTTACATCGATAAAAATGAGGTAAAAGGGTGAATATGACTGTTAGGATTATGATTTGTTTTATACACTTTAACACAAATGCGTTTTCTGACAGTAATTTCTCTTGGTTATATTGAAATCGATTTGTTCGTTAAATTATGGGCTGTTGATGGATCGCACCGTCGAGGTGCGATCCATCAATAGCCCATAATTGAACGAACCAGTCCATGCTTGACTTAAATCTTAAATATATGACCATGTCCAATTTTGGAAATATACAATTACTGCAAATATACATTGATTTTGTGTATTTTTCTCAAAGTGTAGCAGAACGATTCCTTACCTGTCTCCAATTCTCTGAGATCTTCTCCGTCAATATATCTTCCACGGTTTTCCAAGCCATGATGGCAGGTGGTTGATTATAATTAAAACGATGAGTTGAATATAACCATTTGTGAGCTGTGATCTTCTCTTTTGGTTCAAAGAGATGAAGAAAACTGCAAAGTAAAATTTTTAGAATTCGTTTCTGTTGCCGCTAGGTCAATCTGACCAAAGCCAGTCAGGAGGAACACCCTGAGTTGAGTGGTGAGCATTGATTAACGAGCCGGACTTGTCGGGCTCGAACCCGAAATTTTCACCCTGCAATGTCAAAATGTTAAGCACCAGACTATAAGCAAAGTTGGGAGCATCAAATAAGTAAGAAAAAGTAAAAGATTGTACCCTGAGTGAAAAACAAGCAAAGTTCTATCGTTAAAATCATCTAATGTTATTTCCTAAAAATTATCTATCTCTTCCTAAAGTTTTTTATATGGCATCTTCGAAAACCTATATCTGAACAAGTCTACTTCGAATCTTTTTAAAAATATTACTATTACTTTTTACAACCTTTATTTACTAGATTGATTGAACCGAATAGTTGTATTGAACTGATGGCCCTATTTGCAGATAAGTGAATGTGTATGGTAGTCGAGAAATAACATCAACTTACTCGTGATAGTTGATAAATCCAGTGTGTTGTGGATCGAGTTGAATAAACAAATCTTTGACATTCTCCTCAGATAATTTGATCGTGAAGCTTTCAACTATTCGACGAAGATCTTTTCGTGTGATAACTCCTTTGCGTTTCTAGAAAAGGATTATGCATAACACCAAATCAAAGCAAAGGTACACGGGCATCAGAATAGTCCTAATGTATTTCTTCTTGCGTGTCGTGAGAAGCGACTAAAAGGAAAGTGACATTGCACATTACCATCCCGTTTCGGTTTCGTTTGGGATGCTATCCTCTTAAGAGTGCTGTTGCTAACATATCTTGCATTACCTTTCTAGTATTTGAGTCGCTGTTAGTTGGCTTCTTTTAACTATCCAGTTATGTTGAATGATTTCCTCTCAGAGTGCAGTTACTGACGAATCCTATATTAGCTCTCTGCCATTTGAGTTGCCGTTAGTTAGTTCCTTATAGGCACTGCCTTAGACCTTGCTGAGAGCGAAATTCAATAGAAAAAAATTGGTTAAACTGTCTTCTGGCAAGTATGTCCCACTGATGGATCGCGTCCAATAGAAGCGCTCCATCTGTGCCCGGACGAGATCCGTCAGTGGCTCTTGTTTAGCGTATTTAACGTATCTCATTCGGGGGTTTAGTTTGATCGAAGATGGTTTCACTATCGCCCCGGCACTCACAGTGGCACTCACAGTCGTTCGTAGGAACAGGAACTTGCTAAATAAAGTGGAATTTTTATATTCAACGACAAAATGTAACTCCCTCCTATTGACATTCGGTAGAAGTTTGAATCGGAAATGCAATCCAAGCCTGTTTATGCTAATATTGGTGATTCGAAATTCGAAATTTCTTGATTTCCATATTGGAGACAAATTGTATCAATATATATGTGTGGTATTTATGTGCAAGTAGTGATTCGCTTGCATTCCGAATCAGATTCGAATTCCAAATAATTCAGTTTTGCCCTGTCCTATCTACAGGGTCCAAGTTTTCAATTTTTAATCGGTACAATGGGCACATGGAACTTCCCAGACGCATTAAGCGCTTTATAATTTATATATGTCTCCTTATTCGGCGATTAAAGTTTAAATAATGTTGTCAGCGTAGTATATTTTTTACTCTCACTGATAAAATTAATATTGTCTAGGGTTTCCTATTGTCACGTTATGATAAATATTTATTCAGCTTAATATTAACAGGTCCAATCCGAAAACTGCCAAAACTCTTCGCCACAAAATGACATATCGAATTTGCATTGTTCCATTGTAGGTAATATATCAAGAAGAGTAAATACGGCAAACCAACATCGATTGTTTAATATATCAACTCGCTTGAGTCGATTCAAGTTTTTTTCCAAACAAACAATGTCCTTGTGACGTAAAAACATTGATGGTTTTTGTTTAGAATTAAAAAAAATTATTAATAACAAATTTTGATTGCCCGCGGCGCGTAAGTCCCAATAGTCAAAAATACATACAAGTGATGACAATCTAGATATTTCTTAAATTAGGTGCAGTGAAATGAGATTACCACAAACTAAGTAAAGTATTACTAGGTAACTTGGTTTCACCTTCAAAACTAGATAGAACGTAGATTAAACACCAGGTGAACTAGGTTTGGCTGCATTTAAGGAGTTTTCAATAGATTTGAAGGTTAAAATCTTCAAATATTCTACTTTGAAAGCTCTTGCGTAATGAAAACACACTGTATGAAAGTACAGTAAATTTACTGGTTATTTAGAGTAATTTCATATTTCTTAAGTTAAAAAAACGCTATGTTGATGAGATTCATGCCAATTATGGGCTGTTGATAGACCGCACTTTCACGGTGCGTTCCATCAACACCCCATATTTGGCCATTAAAGTCAATTTAGATTTTTTTGATACCGACCAGTAAAACTACTGCCAAAGAACAGTAATTTTGTTGCATTTTTTGTTACAGTGCATGGTTTACCTACTTTTTATAGTAGTTACCTGGTTTCAAAATAGGAAAATTTACCCACTTAACCGAGTGATTTTACTAGAGAAACTATCAAACAGAAAACTAGCTAAGTTATATAATATTATTGAAACTAGGTAAAGGGACATTGAATATGAACTCGGCAAACTAAGTATACTAGGTGAACTGACTTTGAAACAAGCTGAGAGAATTAGAAATAACTAGCCAAAAATTAAATTAATATTATATAGAGAAGTCTTTTTGTGATCTGTGCAAGAATTCTATCCTCACCTCGTCAAATTTCAAGAAAGCTTGCTTCAGTGTTGTATAATTAGTGAGAACATGCTTCTTTAATTTTGATAAGATTTCTGGTGTTGATGAGATTTCCATCGCTTCACGAACTGGATTGACCTAAACAAGAAAATGGAAAAATGAGTGACAATTGCACTGTAACAAAAGTAAATTCAATTTACTGGTCATGTGCAGTAATTGCAAATTTGCAAGTTAAAAAAAACGCAATGTTGGTGAGATTAATGCCAATTATGGGCTGTTGAAAGACCGTCCTGCGCGGTGCGTTCCATCAACAACCCATATCTGGCCAAAAAAGTCAATTTGAATTTTTTCAATTTTCTCAAGGCAAAAATACTGACACAGGCCAGTGATTTTGTTGCATTTTTTTACAATTGTATTAGTTGTTCCCATATTTATTTTATATATGAAGATAAGCGAAGAAAAGGCTCGGAATCCGTTTTTAAATCGCCTTACGTCGCCAAAAAAATTGCTCATCATGTAGGCGTAAAGCAAAACTAAGGGGCATCTAAATAACGCTATACATAACAGATTATGCATATTTACATTATGCCAAAAGTTTTGCAATTTTCCCCGCTCATTTGCAGTAATTATGCATTTCCAAAATTCGAAAACGCTTTGTTGCAATGGTTTGTTCAAAATACGTACTTTTGGTGACCGTGAATTGTTCAAAATGCGTGCTTTTGGAGATAGTTTTCTCGGGAGGCGCGTTCACTCAACAGCCCCCGCCTAGTTGGCCAAAACCGATTTCATAATTTATTTAAATATTATTACTGTAAAAAGGCAGTAATTTTAGGGTATTTTTGCTGCGGTGAGAGTGATCATTATTATTCTAAGCTATCGCGTTCATTTATTATATAAATCTAAATATAAAGCTAAAGTTTTTGTCACAGCCATGTTTGGTCAAAATTAGATTTCAAAGAATTTATGTTATCCTCCGTGCACTTTCTTCAAAGAAGAACTCAAACGTCTCGCGGAATTCACCTTGTGATTATTTCCAATCGGTATAGTCTGTCCATTCCCAGAAGACTGTGGATCTTGGAACTTTTGCAGAAATTGCTCCCAGGATACTTTCCCTGTACCGCGGACTTCGAATCTAGACAATAAATCAATTCAATGAAAATAAATGCAATCGGACGTATGTCTTTACAAAATTCCTATATTATGTCTAGTGCTGGGCAATTCGATTGGGTGATTCGCATCGAGTGGAAGCACCATTAATTCGAATCAATCGTGAATCGTTCATAGAAACAAAAACTCGTTAAGTGAGCTAGGATTTTTATTTTTAACCACAAAATGCAATCGATTTTGGCCAAATTTGAACAAAAATGATTATATTTCGTCGTTAAAATATGAATATTGTTTCTATATAAATTTCTTTATTTTCACAATGGGGACAAGTTATAACAGTAAATATGAGATATTTGTTATTTGCAAAGAATCGGACTCCAATCGGAGTCGAATTCCAAATGATTCGGTTTTGCCCAGCCCTGATTATGGCAAGCACTACATTTTGTCTTGTAGGAGATCGCTAGTAGTTCCTTCCAGGTGCCGATACCGGTCTTGCTTAAGGTGGATTTAGATATAAAAAGGTAATGCCAAGGTTTAAAAAAAACTATAATATTTACCTAATTTGAGGACAAAATGGTTGATTGTATGGTTAAGCAATTCATTACGGTAATTCAAATCGATTCACTAAATATATATTCGAACCGGTCATAATAGCGAAAAATTGCAAAGAGAAGTGGAATTGTTATTTTTTTACGACAAATACAAGAAAAAAATTATAAAATACAGAGCAAAGCAAATTGAAAAGCGCCATCAGGGACATATTTTGCCATCCGTGAAAATAAACTTTTTTTCAAAAAAGTAAAAAGTGGCAAAAAATATTAAAACTCTTCTTGGAAACGCATGCATTTTTTCCTGAACACCACCACTATTTGTGTATTATTATGGAAAGTTATAATATATCACTTACCTGTACATAAGATGTTGAAACACATCCTCTGATACTGGCAACACAAAATTATCGATTACGGCTTTCAAGTCGTCTATTGATATGAAACCATCGTGTGTTGAATCGAACGCCATCAACATTCGTTTGATGTTTTCATAGTTTTCTCGCATCTGAAAGTGATTATAAAGATAAAGGATGTGGCACATGCATGACTAGGGACTAACCTATGGTGTTCCGTGCAGTGGGGTGGAAAGTCTAATACTGGGGTTGTAAAAAAATTCATGCATAAAACTCTTTGTGACAGAGCAATGCAGGGTCGAATTAGTCATTGCTCAAACTAAGATGGATTTCGAGGAGATAATGGCGAGCTTTATATGGAGACTTTCATTGAGGCATATATAGGGCTGGGCAAAACCGAATTATTTGGAATTCGAATTTGATTCGAATAATTATTCCGAATCGGATCGAATCGTAGATTTCATAAAGAGCAACAAATATTCAATTTTTACTGTTACTATCATAGTCTACATTATGATAAATAGGAAATATACAGGTACGAATTACAAATATTTGCATAAACTGACTGAAAACGTGTGTATTTCATTTTCACGACGAAATACAACAGATTTTGGTCAAATTTGACCAAAATCGGCTGCATTTTGTTGAAAATGAAAAAATGCACTTCATTTAGCATGTTTTTGTTCCTATGGCCGATTCATAATTGATTCGAATAATCTGTACTTCGAATCGAATTGCCCAGCCCGAGGCATATACTCACCCGGGTGCATAGAATTCCTGGTGTCTTTAAGCCCCGAGGAAGCGTGAAAATATTATCACGACAAACTTACCTTTACGCGGAATTCTTTTTCTACTTGTAAAAACGACATATCTCTGAATTTCTTGCTTTTGTGTTTTGTTCGTGTTTCATCTTTCTTTAATATCAGATTAGTCACAGCTTTTTCGCGCTCCAGTCGCTTCTTCTTAGCATCCCAAGGTGCTGAAAATGAAAGCATAAAACATAGATAGAGCCATTTTATTGAAAGCTCAATGAAACCGTGCCACACGGGATAATGCAGAATGCAAGAACGAATAATGTGAAATTATAAAAATATATATATAGTAATTTCACGAGTGAAAGTCAATTCGGCGTATCAGTGTTTAAAAAAAATAAAAATACCTTCGTGTTGTACTGGTTAAATGCTCTACACATTTAAATAATAGGGATGAGGAAACGTCCTCGACAAGATCAAATTCAAAAGGAAAGTTCAGTATTATGATTGAGTTTACTCTAAGCTAAATTGAAACTGCATCTGGAGGAAAATATCTATTGAAATAAATGAAACAAATAAGAAAAAAGTATGTATCTACGCTTTAAATGCAAGACATATCATGCTGCACCGAGCCGATCCTCGTCAGAAAAATCCCGACAAAGTACAAGTCACAGATGGATCGCGTCGACGTGGCGCGGTCGATCTGTGAATTGTACTTGTCAAAATTCAATTCTGATTTGGAAATGAGTAAAGTGCAATGAGTGGCTGCCCAGGCCTGGTAAATTCACTCTAAATGCCAAACCCACACGCAGAAAAAGGTAAAATCTAGCCATGTTGGATATAAAATATTCAATATATCCATCTGTGACTTATACTTGCCGAAATTAAATTTCTCATTTGGGAATAACTAAAGTACACTCAGTGGCTGCCTAGGCCTGGTGAATTCACCCTAAATGCCAAACCCACACGCAGAAAAAGGTAAAATCTAGCCATGTTGGATATAAAATATTCAATATACCGTTCTCATCTTCGACCGCCTGTAGATGTTTCTCAGCTGCAGCAGCATTGACACCGAGTCTTCGTAGGAATTCTCTGTAGTTTATAGTTCCAACATGATGGTAGTCGTAACGTGACCAGAACCTGGACAAAGAAATAAAAAATGAAAGCTCAACATTCAGTGCCCCGTTAGCTCAGTCAGCAAAGCGTTGAGAATATGCTCCAGGCTGCGCATCTCTAACGTCCTGGGATCAGATCCCACGAGGGTTGATGAATATATGCGAAAGCTCTGCAGGGAACCTCGCCGGTGCACGGTTGCTCGCGTAGTTCAAGTCTTTCTACACCGACCATCATCTACGGGAAAAAATGTTAACTAGAACTTTCGCCCCGGTTCCGGGGCTCCGGTGTTTGCACGAAATGTTGTGGTTTGCCATACGGTAAAGCCATATTCGTGGCTTCCCTCTCATGCAGAATGAAAACGATATCCCACCTAAAGTAAACTACTGAACTGGGCGATGGTCAATATTGACCGTATTGAATTTCGATTTAGACATGGTCAGAGTCTGCGACTAAAAAATACCTAATAAGAATATACTTCTCATAAGTGGCTGGAAAATGGATCTCATACTCACATAAGTCACATTGTATAATTTTATATGTGTTTATGTGCAGTTGCGTAGTTCGCTTTTGAATGAAATGTTTTAGAGTAAAATATTAACTTTATCTAATTGCCGGGGGTTGAAGCTTTGTCACTCGATAATCATTCTTACTTGTCAAACTGTGCGTCTGTGAATCTGAAGCAATAATTTTCCAACACTCGGCGCAATTCATGACGTTGTATCAGACCATCTCGATTGTAATCAAACAATTGAAATCCTTTCACAATATTCCTAAGATTTCCGGCGATCTTTTGCTGCAGATTTCGCTCTAATGTGTCAATGCCTGTTAATGGTGACGAAAAATATTTTGTTTAAAGATTGTTAAAAACGGTGCCACTTGCCAGTTGTGTTGATTGAATTCCTGGATGGACACTCCGGACCAGAACCTTCGGCCCAAAAGCAACGATCCAGCAGCTTTAGAATAGTCCTAACTAGGGCTGGGTAATTCGATTCAGTGATTCGAATCGATTCGAAGCACAATTTATTCGAATCAATCGTGAATCGTTCATAGGAACAAAATCTTGCTAAATATACTAAACTTTTCATTTTTAACGACAAAATGCAATCGATTTTGGTCAAATTTAACCAAAATCGATTACATTTTGTCGTTAAAATACGAAAATTGTTTCACTTAGACATGGAGTTTGAATTGAAAATAAACTATAAATTATTAATTTCTCTATTTTCACAATGGAGACAAGTTGTAATAGCAATAATGGGATTATGTTATTTACATAGAATTAAAGATTCGATCCGATTCGAAAAAATTATTGGAATCAGATTCGAATTCCAAATGATTCGGTCTTTCCCACCGTTAGTCCGAACATATTATCTGAGTATCCTAAGAGGCGACTAAAAGATAGCAAAGAAGTGGGAAATAGTTTTACTATCGTCCGGGGTAGATACCACGCAATGCACTTTACCATGGCGGTTCAGTTTCGCTTGGGACGTTCTCCGCTTAGAGTGCAGTAACTTTTATTAGCTCTTTGCTATTAAGTGAACATTAGTTGATTCTTGTTAGGGAATGTTTCCGGCCTTGCTCATAGTGAATTTAATGAAAATAAACAAAAAACAGCGTGATTCGCAAGTTGTATTGATAGAAAACTCGGACGGGTCAGTAAGTTCAAAATAAGGAAACTTCGAACCGTAAACATCAATTATAGAAACGTCGGACACGAAGCATGAAGCTAAGAAAACTCTGACCGAGTAGCGAGAACATTACCCGACGACAATAATTTTTATTATGTTCTGCGTCACGATCCATCAGTACGTTGAATTAGATTTTCCTAGTAAATATGCAAAATATTGGAAAGTTCGCAATATTTTGCAAAAATTGCTTTACGTTAGTATAAATCTGTCAGCTTACTTTGCGCCGCTGCGTAAACGAGTGAACATTAGTAAAAAAAATTCGAAACAAACATACCAACGTCCTGTGGAGCTTTCGTAAAAATAAACTTGTGCAAATTTGCATTTTGTTCCTTCGCTTCTGTTGTTCCCGTACCGATGACAGTGTGCTGTTTCGGCCCCAGTGTAGGTGCAGATCTGATCCCCACTTCACCTGACGCAGAACTTGGTCTCGCGCCCAGTGCTGCTCCCGCGGTACCAGCCCGGCCATGTGGCGACCCTGGAATCCGAGAGTGTGCGAAATGATGCGAGAACACAAGAAATTGCTCCAGAAATTTGGTGTAGTTGATTGTACCGTTGGGATTTGTTCCGACCTGAAAAGGCAATATTTGTCACAATAGAAAACTAAAAATGACTCTGTAATGCATTAACAACTTCGATAGAATAGATCGGGTCGTAGGAGTCTGTGAACAGGAATTTGGGTAAAACTGAAGGAATTAAACGCTTTTAAGGGCCGTTTCTGATTAAAAATTTTGTACTAAATAAAATACCCCAAATATTCAAATGGAGGCCAAAATGTTCTTCCATTGTTGTAAAAAATATTTCTCAAGTGGCGCTTATGTGAACAACAGTGCACCGGCGAGGCGTCCGGCAGACCTCTCGCATATATTCATTGTGCCTCGCAGGATTCGGGCCTGTGTCATAACGATCAGGGATACGTAGCTCAAAGCGTATTCCCAACGCTTTTCCGATTGAGCTCACCGGGCACCCCTGGTTCAACAGTTATTTTCCTGACTTAAGCCCGATCAGAATTTTTATTTTGTTAAGCATAGGTCACAGATGGATCGCGCCTCAGTGGTGTAATCTATCAGTGACTCATATTTTACAAAAAAGTCAAATTTTATTCTGACTGGGAGAGGAGTTTGCAATTTTTGTAGGCTAAATTGGTCAAGTTAATAAACAGGATTTTTGCTGCGATAGAATCGACAGAATCCAAATTTCGACATGAGTAAATTCCAATTATTTTAAATTTTCAAGAAAGGCTCCTTATTAAAGAAAACTCTTCAATATAGGACCATGATTAAAATATTTCATTACATTCACAAAAATATTCGATCCTATTTTGAAATCAACAGTCAACAGTCAACAGACTTTCCAGTCTTACCTTTATAAGCAGTGAATTAAACTGTTCAGTAGTCAGTGGTAGGCAGTGGTGTTCTAGCACTCTTCTAAATTCACCGGGTGTGACTGTCAATGTACGTTCTGTATCATACGTTTGAAACGCTCGTTTCATTACACCAGCTTTTTCACAGACTTTCTGCAATAACAAAGGAATTGTTTTGTCGACTGCAATAGGACTATTACGCACGCATTGTTTATCGTACCCCTGCATTTTACGTAATGCAACGCGAAGGTAAAACATGCGAGCAGTGCAAGCGTGTACAGGCGGGACGCAGGCTTAAAATCCTATACAATGCTTGTCTGTGGAACACTGACTATGGTAAGACGAAGCACTACAGAAATAAATGTGCATAATTTGTGTGTACACATCTTTCGAGTTGCTACTATTTTGCCAGTGAAGATTGAGATGTTTTGTTTTATTGAATTTTACTCTAAGCAAGGCGGAAATCAGTTCCCTGAAGAAACATTCACTCAATATCAAAGACCTACTAAAAGATGTCGTACTAGCAACTGCACTCTAAACGAAACATCCCAAACGGAACTGAACCGCCATGCTAAAGTACAGGGAGTGGTATCTGCTCCGGGTGATAGTAAAACCATATACCACTTTTTAAATGTAACTCGGTAGTTTATGCTTTAGCAAGGTACTTGTAAAAAGCTTATTTCTGCTCCGTCGGCGCGCCAAATTATTATTATATAGTCTAGATGTTAGAATCAGTGTTTGAGTATACTTCACTAAAGTAATACATATAATGAGTGCTTTAACTAACCTGTCTAATAATGCTCTCAATTTCAATTGACGTTAGTTTTCCGTTTGCTGACGTCATCACTGACGAAGCGGGCGATGAAATCCTTCCATGAAATGATCTCGATCCATGAATAGGTGATGTCACAATGTTGTTACGTAACGATATGATGTTGCGTGGACCTGTAGTCAGTATCGGTCTCGGAGAGAAGACTATTCCCCGTGACGAGGGTCGAAGGTTCGATCCCTGTGAAGCAGGTGGTTTCATAACTTGCGTTGCCATATTTTCGTGTTTTTGAGTGGCGTCAATATTTTCTATGACGTCGTCAAGTACAGGGGATGGAGCGGGGGTCAAAGGCGGAAGCAAAGTTGACTTCTCTGATGGATCAGGCGAGGTGAGTGGAACCGAATTTTCCAAAGACGGGAATGGAGATATCCGGTACGATGTTGCATTCAATTGGCATGCACTACAATCCGGTGCAACCCGGAGTTTTAATGGAAATGAAGCCTGTGGATAAAAATAAATACAATTAACTTACCTAAATATAACAGGAATATACAAGTTTGCTTTATATAAATAAACTGCACTAAATATAATTCGGGCTCCGAGTATATTTTGTAAAAGTCATCTTCAACAGTAAACCTGCTAGTAGATAACGCTAAGGCTTCATTTGATGCGATACCAAACTCCTATTGCAATCCTAAACCCTTTACAGCTCTTTTCGTGCCTTTTCTTGCAATCGCGAATCGTCAAAAGGATTACTTGCTTCATATACTAAAATTTTAACGGCAAAATACAATCGAGTTTGGCCACGTTTGTGTCTCACTGCAGAAAATAAATTTTTGCTCAAGAAAAACCTTCTTCAGATTACATTGAACAAAATGAATATTCGATTTGGACTGCTACCCAAGTGATTCGAATATCGGACTGAATGCTAATATAACCAAACCCTCAAATCTAGTAAAACATTGTAATGATAGCGGATTCGACGATGAATGAGAAAAATAGGAAAGATTTTTTCTAAAAATAATATTTTTTCTCACAACGTGAACATTAACGATAGCGCATATAAAATGTTTTCTTGCGTCTCTATCCCTGTTTTTACGATATAAAATGCGAATTTGCATATTATTTTCGATGAATCGGACCCATTCTCCTATCACATTTGGAAAAGTGTACCAAGCATCGTTCCGCCGTTTTTAGTTAACCGCAGTGTGGCGAATTTGCCACACTCGCAAATGAAATGGGAAATCGATCACGACTGGCTCCTTATACACCTAATAGTAAATAATCTTAGTCTTACCTTAATTGCCATTCTCTTTTCTCACTTCCCTACTTTTAAAATAAACCGGCCAAGTTTTCAAATTCACAAAAAATAAATTCAATTCAATATTTTCAAAATCAAAATCATATTTAAAGTTGGTTTGTGACGTCATAGAACATGAAATATTGCGGGAAATCGACGATTATTTGTTTCAAACACGTTGCTCGAATCAACACATTATTTAATTATTTTCCGACATTTACGTTGTTTTTAATCATTTTTTCTTGCTTTATAATTTTTATTTTGTCTGCTTTGACTAAGAACGCATTTAAAATATAATCTCCAAAGGATAATGGACATGCCGCAATATTTAAAAATCCTCATAAGAACGTGTGGTACGCAGTGCTATATTGTTCTCCGCATTACAATTTAAGCTAGATTATGAATTGCGATTGCGCCTTCGAAAAGGTCAACTGTCGACCACGCAAAGCATCCTTGCATCCTATGATATAGGCAGCCTTACCCGGACGGAAAAATATTTCGTGAGCATGTTTTATTAAGTATGAGTCACTGATGGATCGCGTCGTCTAGACGCGGGCCATCTGTGGCTCATGCTTGACAAAATACAATTTCTGATCGACTAGGCATATGCAGTGAATATCGAACTTATCTGATATCTGTTCAACGATTCTAAAACCGCACAGCATTTTTTCGGCGCAACAGTATAAATAAAATCGAGCTCTTTTATCTAGATATTTAGAATCGTTCTAACGTGTTTTCGATAGTTCCACCACCGCCCAGGGCAGATAGCACTCACTGCACAACCTCATGGACGACGAAAAACAGAAATGACAGCAAGATACATTTACATTGGAATCACTTGACCAATAGAAAATTGAAGAAACAAAAATTATGTATAAGGTAATACGAAATTCTTGAAAAATATCTGAAAGTTCCAAACTATATCATTATACATAAAATAGGATAGGATATCAGTTTTATCTTGCGGGAGAGGAAAGCCGAGAATACAGCATAATCATATGGCGAACCACGACCCCTCGTGCAGATGGATACCAGTTCCGAATCGGGGTGGAGGTTTTTTGGGGATTATCGTATTTCTCATTTTTCCTGTGCATGGACCTGGTTAAAATAATACCAATACTAACATATATACTATTAAACTCAATCCTGCGAACGTACTTGCGCTAAACTCATTTCGAAACTAAAACTAACCAACAAAAGACAAATAAACTGACAAACTTACTATAAACTCTTATTGCTATGAGCTTAGCTACCAGCTGTATCGAAATAGCGCTAGTACAGACGCCGACTGTATCTATTGGCAACCAAAGCCAGTCAAGCATATAAATATTAAAGGGAGAACATAAGACATCCTGAAGGAGGGCAGAGAATCGCTTTGTCGCGGTTGCTTAACCCCTTGACCCCGTTGCTTCAACGAAAGACCCGCTTTATACCGCCAACTCTTCTCAAACGCGATTGGCTAAGTATGGCTCATATATGATCCACATAATAGAAATTGCGGTTTGTCATTACACCATACTCGATCGGCGATGGTCCTTCCTGTCTTTCTTAACGAGATAAAATTTGTAAGGTTTGATAAAGGGTCAAATGTAAATAGTTGTACAAATGATCGATATAATACGCTAAAAGGGTGTCGATTTCTAAATGATACTCGCACAAAAGCACAATGTTTTGTAAAGGTTATGCCAATAATAGGACTCGTTATAAATGCATTGTTCGAGATATTTAACCGAAACAATGTTAAATGCTAACTTTACCAGGCTAAATCGTTTTCAAAAGTGAGAAAATACTGATATTATGAGATTTCATTCGCGTAGCCTCAATACACATAAAAACTGTATTTTATAAAGCAAGACCCTCGCCTGTGTGACACCTCATCTGTTAGGATAAAGATTCTTGCCATGACGATTTTAGCAAACTCTGCCTTCAAAACGAATCTGTCAAATGCTTAATTGATTGTCACGAAAATTGAAATGAATTCCACCACATTTTATACAGTAATACGTGGCAATTTAGCAGTTATCGACCTAATCAGAAATGCTATTTTGTCAAGCATCAGCCACTGATGGCTCGCGCCTCGGCGGCACATACTTAACTAACATGTAGATAGTATTAACATGTAGGCGCGCAACTTTTTCTGAACCACAGTCAGCAAAAAAATTGTTCGATCATGTTGTTTTTAAACATGTGTCACTGATGGATCGCGCCGCCGAGCCGCGGTTCATCTGTGATTCATGCTTAACAAAATGAATTCTCCTATTGGAGGGAGCTAGTTGCCCCTGGCCTTGCTTGGACAGTGGACATTTTAAACTTGACTGACACATGTAGGCGCATTTACTTCTAATTGGGAACCAGTAGGATAAATTTTGCTCAATGATGTTCTGTTAGGCATTGGGTATTAATGAATTGCGCCAACGAGGGTCGGTCCGGCCCGTCTGTGATTCATGTTTGACAAAACGAATTCTCCTATTAGAAGACGATACTTCCCTCTGGCATTCCTTGGAGTAAATCCAATGATATTTTGAATAGAAGACGCTTGTGAAACTAAAAACACAAACGCGGAACATGAATTCTTCAATAACTACAAGATTATCAGTCACGCTCTTAATAACGAATGATTAACTCACTACTCAATTGTTTTAACTAGTGATGATTTCACTTTGTTTATAACGCATGCTTGTGGGCCGCGGTGGCGTGATGAAAGCGAAGATAGCTGCCGAACGTAATAACTAATAAATGATTCGGTTTCAATCCCCGACAAAGTATGGTCAAGGCCGATGAATGAAAAAGCCTTCAAAGGGCAATACACGCGGAGTGTCCCTGGGCGAGGCACTGTAACCCGCAGCCTTAGGACGATGCTCGATAACCATACCTGTTCCTCATTGGTTCCACACCGGAAAGAATAGCAAGACGCAAGATGAATCTCATAACCAGATATAATTGAAAACATTGTTAATTGCATACTGTGAAATAAAGTTCATTTCATGCACAAATTGTAAACAACTGAATGAGCAACGTTACCAAGATGATTCAATTTCAACCAAAAAGGTGTAAAACAATTTTAAAATAAAAAAATCATATTTCTATAGCTGAATGGGCAATCTCGAGCGTTCCAGCCCACGAAATTTATTATGTGATCGATGAAACACTACACGTTCTACTGTCAACCAAGGTGGACCAGTCACTGTACTTTACCATAGCGGTTCAGTTCGGTCTGGGGTATTTTTCAGACTATAGCACAGTTGCTGGCCTGGTACTACTTTTTGTAGTGGCCCTTCACCATTAAGTGACCATCTTTGTTTGTGTTTTTAGGCGCTGCTTCCGGGCACAAACATCAATAAGAAAAAACAATGTAATAAACATGGCTATATGCGTTTCTATTATAATCGGCAATCTAGAATATCGGCCGATTCTGGCGAAATGACAAGACATTTTGGAGTTCAAAAATGAGGCATTTTTTGAAAGGTGGGTACGGGCATTTGCTTTGCTCGAAGTCGTTGCAAACATATTTAAGTATTTCAGAACCTGATGTACATGCACTCCCGATTTTATCCTTGCTTAACCCTCGAATTATGTATAGATGACGACTACACGTGAGACAGCTGTGCTCGACTGAAAAAAATTCCGATGTTATACCTCTTACTCATAACGACTGGCAAATCCTATTTAGTATTAATTCTTTGTGATTTTAACCTAATCCAGCCTTTGTTAGATCCCAGTAAGTAGGTTTTATAAGCAAAATTATTCAAAACATTGTTAAACTGCCTTTAAGAAGATAAAAGTTTCACTAAAACCTTTCACCAAAGTTTGAAACTCGACCTTAATTTTCTCATTTGGTTCATAACTTGAAAAGAACTATAGCGACCGGGGTTCCAATGAGGCCATGTGTAATCAAATTTGTATACTTATTATTTGCAAAAAAAGAACAAAATATATAATAATATTCGTGTAGCTGAACACTGGCAACATTTTTAAAGTTTTGTTGTTCGATTTACAATTCACATAATATTGGATTTGCGTAACTTTGAATATGAAGTTGTTCTGATCTTCCTTTCGTTCAAATATCGCGGTCCTTGGTGACTGAGGTTACCAAACCTTACGGAATATTGGGTGGATCGCTTTGCTTTGGCCTGTGCGTGAATCAATCGGGGGAAGGAACTCATTCTCCACTTCCGCGTGGTAAAATCTGTTCGTGAATCCATGTCCATCATACAGCGCCAAAGTGCGATCAATAAGGATGTGCCGATACAGACACCCCAAACTGACCCGATATCGATAGCCCCGATCTGCGGCGCAACAAAAATATTGCAATGGTGGAGCCATTCCTGTAATTTATCGAATACATGTAACGTCAAATTAAACGAAAATTGAATTAAAATTAAACGCTCTGTCGTTCCGCCCTTAAAACCTTTAAGGTGCAAAATCGCTGAATACGAATCGTTAAATACTTATAAGGCTATTTTAGCAACCAAAATAATTTAAAAATAAAATGGAAGTTATCACGCGACGAGACTTCAGGATAAACTGCTTGTGCAACCAACCCATTTCCACCCTGCATGAAAACGAACTGACGCGATAGGAAGCATAAACCTTACGTGACACCACAATATACTTTATTAGAGCAGGAATAACATTGAAAAATATTTATACAATAATTTTGCAGACACGTAGAAAAAAAAAACACTCCGTATTAATATCAACTGGTAACCAGCATGAGTGGTCGTTGTTTGCAATATGGTTCGCATTCTCGACTTTCCTCTCTCATAAAAAAAAAATAAAAACCTATCTCATGCATGCATGCTCACCATCAAATGCCTTATGTGATAACTAGGTCGACTTAGTCAAGGAGGAAAAGCTGCCCTCAAAGCGAATTTTGACACAGAGGTCTTCCAAAAAGACAAATCTGGTGTCATCGTGCATAGGGCGATACTTCACGTACTATAAAAATAGAAAAAACCTTGGAACAAGTTCGTCAAGATTTCACTTTCAACATATTTTCAATACTTTTATCACCAGTCACAATTTCAAATAAACTCTGGTCATCTGTAGTTTCATCTATTTCGCAATGCTTCACAGGCGAGATGTCCCATTCAAACACTGATGACATTTCTTCCACAAAATGAGGCATGGCTTCTTGAACTGTGACATCTCTACCAGTCTGTAAACTCAAAGATGTCACGCCTTTATCAACGATGCCACAAGGTACTATTCTTGAAAACCATAACATATCTGTATTGCAGTTCAAAGCAAGTCCGTGTGAATATGTTTTCTTTTGTGCATTGATACCTGCAAAATAAATTAAAATATCAGCCGAGATATTTTCCCCACTCACTGCACTTCAGTATAGCATCACATATTGTTTTTGATGCTTTCTGCTTAAAGTATAGTGTAGTCGCTGGTTCTATATTTTGTTCTAGCATGCGAGATGTACGGTACTTGGCAAATTAGCTATATTCAGTGCTTTCCTTATTTCAGAATAAAAAATAACTTGGATATTGGAACTTAGGTCTGGGCTATTTGATTCGGTGATTCGAAGCACAATTTATTCGAATCAATTGTGAATCGTTCATGAGAACAAAACATGCTGAATGAACTAGAATTTTCATTTTTAACGATAAAATGCAATCGATTTTGGTCAAATTTGACCAAAATCGATTACATTTTGTCATTAAAATATGAAAATTGTTGTTCCTAGACATTGAATATGAATCAAAAATGTACACTATTAACTATAAATTTCTTCATTTTCACAATGGAGACAAGTTGCAATACTAAAAATGAGACATTCGTTATTTACGTGGAGTTAGTGATTCGATCAGATTCAAAAAAATTATTCGAATAAGATTCGAATTCCAAATGATTCGATTTTCCCCAGCCCTACCTATGATCCAGTGGATTGACACAAATAAGAAAAATACTTTACTATATTCGGTATTCTGTCTGCAAATATGATATATCAAGGAGTGAAATCTTGCTGCAATCAGTGAACAAAACTTTTGCTGGCCAGCATCAGGTATATTTTGTACCGGCACACTATCGCCAAAATGCCTTATCGTTATGCAAATTTTACCGTTATGCAAAGCAATTTTCTGCTATCAAAAACATGCTATTGTGTCGCTTTAAAGAGCGATGTCGCTTTAAAGCACGTAATGCGCGACATAGTTAAGAAAATCAACTGCATACCTCTAATTACGGGCGGGTTATTGTTTCATGACATTGCAAAAATTCAGTAAGAGGTCTAAAAATCAGTTTTTTGTCGTTACTTGATGCAATAATGCATCAACTTGCAACCATTTTAGGCGGTTATCAAATACCGGTATCACGACAAACTGGCATTGCTTTGATATCAGACACTCAAATAATATTTAAGTCTTGGAAGAAATTCAAATCTTCTTGTCAGAGATGCTAAATTTTCTTCTGATGGAACCCATTTTCATCAGGGTCTAAGTAGCAGAGTAGCTGTTATTTTGCCAGTCTGCTGTGAAATATGTATAAAAGATCTCAAAATCAAACTCTTGCATTCCTCTTTTTGGCACTGAGTCCTATTTTCGGCACTAAGGCATTCGGACTCTCGACTCCAGAGAATGAAGAATGAAGTTAAAACTAATGGAATAGAACTGCAAATACAGCCAAAGTGGGAATTGGACCTCTTGGACCTCAAACTCTACTCTGACTCCACGTCCTTAATGGCCAGAACATTTCAGATACTTTTAAATCGCTTGAAAAAAACAATAACCTACCCATTGCACAAATCTTATTATCGCCGACCCAAACACCAGTATAAGGTGACCGTGTTCCCTCTATGTTGTATCTAAAAGCGAATCAAATATCAAATCAAATCAAAACCAAAAAGCATGGCCTAGTGTTTAAATATGTTGGCATCGCAGGTTGAAGATTTTGGGTTCGAGTCCCGGCAAGTTCGGCTCGCTTATCCATGCCCACCACTCAACCCAGGGTGTAATAACTTGGGTAGGCTAAGCCGAACAGAGAAAGATCATAGTTTTCCAGCAGTTGTAACCCTGTCCGTCTATAGGTGGCGCTGTTACAAAGCCTTGGACAGGGTGATTCACTCTAAAAAGTGGCTATAAAAAAATATCCATTGGGAATATATTTTTCTATAAATGAAGATAACTCTGTCTACATTTCCTAATTCACTTCCTTATCTCTTTGCACATTAATGGTATATGGTGAATCGCATCATACAAAAAGTCTCTCCATATACACTCTCCATCGTTTTATCATAAATCAAACAAGGGACAAAATTTTCGATAGAGAAGCATTTGCAATTGTTGTAGTTATATATTACATAACAGCAGAAATTTCAGTTATATTTGCACGTCCAAAATGTCATTTTCTCATTTTCTTCAGGTAGACAAAAATATGAAATAGCAGTGTTGATGATTTTGAACCGTTTTATAGTTTGCTTACTACCAGAGACACAAAAAGAGACATTTAAATCCTCTGGCTACAATTACATCATCAAATATTGCCCATTTGCTAAATTCAGTGTCTGCGTAGCAAAGTAGCTGACATTCTGACAGCGTTGAAAGGTCGAACAACTTCACAATTACAGTGGCTAAGTTGCCGCTCTCGGGTATATTTATTCTTGTACAAACCATTTATAGTATAGTTTCTATCAGATTCTGTTTTAAAATTATTAAAAAAATCACTTAAAATGATTCACCAATTTTTATTTCTTTGAAAACTGAATTTTCTTTCAATTTGTTTAAAATTATCAAATTATATATTAAATCACAATTTTTCAATCTAATAAACAATATATATCTTTAATATGGTCTTAGGAAGTTAGACTATGTTCTACTAACGAAGGCTTACAATAAACTTATATTTCTTCCAATGAGAAAATGATATTTTTGCAATAACAATAATTGTAAAGTCCAATCCAATGATTTTGACTAAACTTTTCTCGTCATACCGAACAACAAAAATGAGTTTTCATATCAGATACGCATGAGAAGTGATTAGAATCTGGGACCAAAAAGTGACTGCTACAGCAAAAAATAAGATTACTAGCTACAGTGAAATATTCGAAAAACTCATTTAAATGAATTTCGAATGAAGCTAGAAAGGATAGGACAAACTATAGTTATTAATAATTTCAAAAACACAAAATACAACACCTTACCTTTTACAAAATTGAATTATAACTTCTTCTAGCGACCAGACATAATTCCTCACACCGATAGGAAACTGTCGTTGACTAAACACAGGGTAGGCTACTAATTGTCCAGGTCCATGAAATGTTATTAAACCTGAATAACAATATTCATTAATCAAAAACTGTAGTACTGTGTTGAGTGACTTGATATTGCTATTCAGAAGTTTACAAAACTTTTAGACTTCAAATCCTAACTCTCGTTGAAATATATTGAGCAAAATAAAGAGATACTCTAAAAAAAATTACCATCAAGTTTTCCAAGACACTGTCATTCACAATATGGACAAGTTTATCAAGAAACGATGGTAATGGTAACAATATAATACAAGCAACGAGAATTTGTCAGGTGATTCCTTCACATTGCTGAGTAGTGCCTTGAGCCTGGAGTTGACATTTAATTAAACAACTTAAGATGGAACTGTTACTAGAGCATATTTGAATCGCTATGCAGCATAATTATGATCAACTCCTGGACATGTCTTGTACAAAGATAGGCAATACAATACATTTTTGCAAAGTAGCGTGGGGATTTGGGCATTGGAATTGCCCTCCTATTTGTGCTACACGTCATATGAGTTGACTGAAAAAAAAACAAAGAACAAACGCTTATAGGGAAGGTACCACTCACTATTCTCCATCATTTTTTTTTTCAAATCATTTGCTTTGGCTTGTCCGTGACCCTACCGGGAGGCTCATACCTAACAACCGCTGCGCACAGACCTTTGTAATGACTGTGTATCTGTTCTATGTTACAGCTACCTATGAGGTGCCTTACTGAAGGGCATGCTCGGTGGGGAAATGGTCAAGCAAGCATCGAACCTTGGCCTTCCGGACAATACAACCGCGCTTAACAAACTGAGCCAACGAGCCGGGCACTCCATCATACCCATTCAGTTCTGTTTGGGATATTTTCTGATCAAAGTGAGTCGCTAATCGTTGGTACTATTCTTTGCAGTAGCTCTGTGCAACAAAGTAAACTGTATTTTGTTACTTAAGGTCTGGTAAAGTTTAGTACAGTTATCCAGGATGTCTTCATAATTCAGACTGGCAGAATTTTCTCATCTTAGCCAGGGGGACTAACAAGTGTATGGTAATGCCTCCCGGGTTCGAATGAGTTGTTTCGAACATGGGAATTTTCATGATGATGGAAAATATGGTATAAAACTGCATGAGACTTATTGTTGTTTCTTCCGTTCTCGCTTAGGGTGATTTTTAATCGAAAAAGTACCCACTAAGTAAATACTAGAAAATAACTCTACCTCCCCTATTTGTTTTTACAAAATCTGCTCCCAGACTTTCTAGAAATTTTCGCTCTTCATTCGTATATTGTTTATCTCTGTAACCTGGACAAAAAAAATGAGTTTTTGTTATTTGCGATTCCTGCATACTGTTTATCATTATAAAATTAACATTACATTGTATTGATTAATTATTGATTGAATACCTACTTGAACTTGAAACTTGTGTTTTACTTCTATTCACTTAACTTTTACTTGGGACATAAATTGGGTCCTGGAATCATAAAATCGTAAATGACATTTAGTCAACTAACTTAGTCAAAATCCTCTGACAATGAAAAGTAATACATATAACAAAGCGATGCTTGAACTAAAAAAATATTTAAGACAAAAAAATCAGAACAAATATGATGCTGGTACCTATTGTGTAGACAGGGTTGTGTTCTAACAAAATTAAAGTTGGAGTTGCAGCTTCAGGTTGAGTTCTGTTCCAGTTAACCAGGTTGTGTTGTAATTTTAATGCCTGTAAAGGCGAGCGGAAATCATTTCAAAATAGTTGAAAAAATGTTGAAATGTAAGATCAATAACATCAAAATATTCACAATCACATTATTCTGAGCTGTTAACCTTTGGAGCAAAATCAAGCTTACTCTGTACTAACGTAAAACAATATACAGTAAAATTGCAAATTACCGGTCGGCTAAAACTAAGATCTGGTGATGTAGTGGCAAGATAGACCCAAACAAGATAATATAAAGAACCACGAAAAGATGTTAGTTTGTTACTGGGGCTCTTCAAAATATTCGATTCTATTGATGCATTGCGATTTTAAAAATTATTCAATTTAATTTTTCCAGTTATTCTATAACGTTATAAAAAATATCAAAGCTGCAGGGTACCTGAATAATTTTCAGAAAATGTTTGTAGGTGTATTTCACAATTTTCTGGAAAGACATCTTTGTTTGTTCATTAAAAGCCTATGATTTTTAACAAAAAATAAAAAAAGAATTTTTGAAACTCTAAAATTGAGATTTAAAGCACCTCTTTGATCCATTCTCAAGATGCAAATGCAGAATGTTTTACTAGACTATTTCAGATTTAGACAACATTAGCCCCGAAGATAATTAGAAAACACAAAGCATAAAAATGTCGTATTCACCTTCTCATATCTTACAGTTCCAAGGTAAAAAGAACGTACGAAAGGACGTATTTTCTCCATGCTCCACAATTTCCTTTTCCGTTACCGGTACCGGGTATCTCGGTCGAACGTTATCAGCAAAACAGAAAAGAGCAAGTCAGGTCGTGTGCAGTGCTTCGCCGAGCTCTGAGCTATTCTGCCGTGCTGTCCTATTTCAACACCAGAGCGAGAACCGGTTCTTCACAGCCAAGACAGCGAGGCGCACTTGAACAAGCTATTTCCGAACATTATAAGGCTCGATTTATCATCGAATCGAACAGAAACAGAGCAGAATGCGAATTTTGCATTTCAAATCACGTGGTTTTGTTGTTTGTATGTAAACGCAGTGGTGCATCACTTGAAGTTGTGTTCGGAAACTACAAACTATATTCTTTTATAAAAATTTCGAACTGAATAAACATGAATTCAAATTTTCAAATATGACAGCGTTCAATATTTAATTTTTTTGTATTATATTTAACTTCTCCCACTCTTATTTTACCTAATTTTGCCCACGTGTTAAGCCAGCTATACCTAATCAACAGTATTTCTCCGTCCACCCTCTGTCTCACCTGCTCTGTGTTGTTTCCGTGTGCAGTTCAGAGTTTGTGGTCAGCTCGGTGATTTTCTCTGTACTTGTTTTAGCATTTGTGTCCGCAATTCCCGATTTTGCGGATTTTTTGCACTATCTATTTATATATTCTTCAATAAGAAGAATGGCCAGCGGCGGACAAAAGTCGGATGATACGGATCTATTGAAGATCACACCACTGTAAGTAAAAATAGATTTTTAATCGTGCCAATTTACAGTTTATAACACTAACTATTTTGTTTTCAATCTTTTTGTGCCTTTATTATTTTTTAAATAAAAATTCCTACGGATGTGTGTGTAAAAGAGAGAAGAGTGCATACTTTTATCTATTTATGCAATAGTTTAGAATACCTAATCTATTTATGCCTATTATCTAATCAGTAGTGAGGAGGTGAGCAAACGCTTACAAATTTGCATTCTGACAGTATCAGAAAACTTAAACCTGAATTTACATTTTGTTTGATTTCCCGACCTTCTTGGTCAGTTTTTATTGTTCTTTTTTACCAATCGTCTATCACCTTTTACACAGTACATAAGTTATGCTGAGTGTGGAATCGAAATAAACTTACGTTACTCCTTATACAAAATTAATTTTTAAAATATGGTCAAATTAATCAGTTAGACCCCCACAACAATTCAGTACCCATCTGCTCATTTTGTTTTATTATTTAAACATCAATCTTTTGAAAGTCCACTGTCGAAATAGACCTTGTCATTCTCATTCTTACATTTCTCATATCATGTTTCATGTTGTGATTGTTTGGCTTGCAAATCCATTGCAATCTGCGAAAGTATGATTTTTTCATTTCATCTCATTGTTGTGTGGGAGCGTGATGTAAGAGACAAAAAAATCTGTGTATGAGTATACGTAGGAAATGAGCCTAAAGAAATTTACTTCGTAAATTGATTGTTTTTTTTTAATTCTAGTTTTGCCTTCATAAACGTTTGCTCGAAATTGTCCTGATTAATTCATCAGTTTATTGGTTGTCTCTAAAAAAAGATTTTTCAACTGTAACCAAATTTTCTATATATTCACAGTGGATCTGGGCAAGAAGTTGGAAGATCATGTCATTTGATGGAATATAAAGGAAAAAAGATTATGGTGAGTATGTTGACACTCTCAAGTTTGTGATATTTTTATCTCACTTGTTTTTTTTATTGAAGTAGAAACAGCAACTGCACTCTAAACGGAACTGAACCGAATGAGTGGTATCTGCCCTGGGTGGTGGTAAAACCCTCTACCTCTTCTTTGCTTTACTTGTTGATGATTTGTTATATCAAATTAGGTCATTTCAACTAACAATTTTTATTTTTTTTTCTAATGTACAGAGAAATTTTTTTCCTGCACGCTCCACTCGACGAAACTCATTGCCCCCCTCTACATAGCCACAAACAAAGTTCACAAGAACACACAGCTTCTTTTTTTTGTTCATACAGTTCATATTGAAACCTACTACTATGCTTCTCCGACAAGCTGATATATGGTTTCTAATATATATTATATAGAAAACTTTGCTAATCTTCTAATTCCTAACTGAGCTATATGATGGATTCTCTTGCAAAGTGTATAAATTTCAAAATATTTTTCAATCAAGTTTTGACTAACTGTCTTCATTGCTTTTCATTTAATCATTACTATTATTAATGAGATATACTATTTTCCATTTTCAGCTTGATTGTGGAATACATCCTGGGATCAGTGGATTAGCAGGACTTCCATATCTTGATTTCTCTGATCCTGATAAAGTTGATTTATTACTTGTTACACAGTGAGTTATTTTTTGTATTGTCAGACTTTTTCATTCCCACAACATAACAAAGTTATAAAGAGTTTCTAGGAATCTGGCTGTAATTTCTACATCACTTTTTGATTTTTCAAACCACTCCACCAATCAATATTTCAGACTAGCAGACTCGTTACAATTTACGACATTACAAAATTTTTTTATCTTCCCATAATGATTTTGATATAGCAGAATAGATGAAATCAATGCTGGATTACACAGAAAATAAGCAAAAGTAACATCAAGAAATCGATCTCTCATCCCTGAAACGCATTATTCAAAATTTTATAATGGCTTAGTAAGACTTTTACACGAGTCTGTGCGAGAATCTGGAAACCCGTAATCTTGTGAATCTGGAAGGCTGATATTTACCCTGCCCTATCTGTGTCTTTCATGTTCAAATTTTAGAACTGATTTTTGTTTGTATGTTTTGATTTCTTGATATGATAAACGAAAAACAAATCAAACGGCTTTTGTCACTGTACATATTCATATTAGAGAATAAAATAAGCACAACCTGTAAAGACAGGTTGACTCCACATTTAGACTGGTAGATTGTCAGCTACTCTACTATTTAAACAATTTTTCAGATATAGTTAATCAACAGAAAAATACATCTTTTTCCTGTAAGTGCCGAAATCTAAAAACCGATGATATTCCTACAATCACTCAAGAGATATTGCCCAAAGACCCAGCACAAGCACTGTTGGTTTAGATAATGTATTTTCCTTTTCCTCCAAGCGAGAGTCCACAAATATTTTTATTGTCCCCTGGGTTAAGTGAGGAACTTTTTATTATGTCACTCTTAAGCAAATAATATAATCATCTCTCATATTTCCCACATTCCTAGTTGAATATTTATTGCCGTGTAATGAATAAATTCAATCATGATTCTTACATTCCAGTTTTCATCTTGATCATTGCGGAGGACTACCCTGGTTTCTACAGAAAACTCCCTTCAAAGGCAGAGTATTTATGACACATGCTACTAAAGCTATCTATAGATGGTTGCTATCTGATTATATTAAAGTCAGGTAAGAATTATTTTTTTTTTGTTATAGCTATTTCTTAGAGTGGATCACCCTGTCCAAGACACTGTAACAGCAGCCACTTATAGACGAACAGGATTACAATTACTGGAAAGATATGATCTTTTTCTGTTTGGCTTAGCCTACCCAAGTTATTACACCTTGGGTTGAGTGGCGGGCATGGATAAGTGAGCCGGACTCGCCGGCGCTCGAACCCGAGATTTTCAACCTGTGATTACAACTTGTTTAACCACAAGGCAATCGCGCCCACTTAGCAATTTGAGAAGCATAATAGCAGCTCCCGAAGGAAAGCGATTTTTTGTCACTATGTACCATCACACCCAACAAATGTGTACACCACAGTAATTTGTTGTTTCTGGTTAATGTACTTGGTCATTGATGTAAAACAATAAGTCTAATTATATATATATATATATATATATATAAAGTTCTAGGGCCTTTGGATAAGATATACTTGGCTCTAAAACTTTCAAGTAATAAAATAATATAAGAAAAATCATTTGCCTAGAGTTGATAAAACGGGAGTATGAATATAACTATCTAATTTCTAGTAACATAATTGCATGAGAAACGATAAACATTGCATGTACTGAGCATTCACAAATGCACTCTGCATTGCATGTAATTTTGAGGACATTGACTACCAGAGTCATTTGTAGAGTAAAAAATATATATGGAATGTACTTTTTTCTTACAGCAATATATCAACAGAGAATCAATTATACACAGAGAGTGATCTCGAAGAGTCAATGTCGAGAATTGAAACTATTAATTTTCACGAAGAAAAAGTCGTTGAAGGAATCAAATTCTGGTGCTATCATGCAGGTACAGTATAGGTATTGCTAATCTAAAATTGCTCTACTAAAATGAAATTCTTTTTTGGAATTCATTATGTCTAAGACATCTGTTACAAAATTTTCTGAAGGATTTGTCAAACTAAAAATAATCAGAAATTGCATAGAGAATACAATTTGTCATCATGCTTTATATTCAGTTTTGCAACAATAATTTTGGAATATTTTGTGTGTAAAATATAATAGTAATACGAAAAAAAATGATAAAACTAGGTAACAGTCAAAAAAAATGTGGCAGCTTTTAGACACCCCAAGAGAAACGTAATTCTGTTACCTTGACCTTACTAGTCGCCCCTGTTGAATGAGACTCTAAATCAGTGGTTCTCAACCTTTTTCTTTTCGTGGCCCATTTTCGTTGCACAAAAATTCTGTGGCCCAATACATTTTTATGAAAGTAAGAACCTATGAAATAGGTTTAAAACAAAAAACACATTTCAAAACAGATTATTTATTCAAATGGTCGCATTCGCAAGCCTGTGTGCACCAAGATTAACACTATGTTCCAATCAAATCAAAAAATCTCAATTCCTTCCCAAGCCATTATTTCTGTAGAATTAAGTATAGTTGCACAAATGAAACTAAATTCTTCAATAAATCTAGCTTTATTAAATTAGTCTGTGGCCCACAATGTTTCCATGGCCCACTGCTTTCAACTTTAAAGAATATAAATAGCTTCGTTGTTATGTTCACAACAACCCAAACTTTTAATTTTTCTAAACACAGGTCATGTACTCGGTGCTGCAATGTTTATGATCGAGATAGCAGGAGTCAAAGTTTTATACACAGGAGATTTCTCGAGGGAAGAAGACAGACACTTGATGGCAGCAGAGATTCCGGCAGTAAAACCTGACGTCTTGATCATGGTAAGTCAAATCACCTGCAGAAGTTTCTGAACCATCATCAGGGGTTTTGATAAGGATTACTTCATGGGAGTACACTATACTCTCGTTGTCTTGAATGCGCGGGTATTTCTGAAATAAATCCTGACAGTTTAAATACACTCTAATTTCACTTCTGTGCTCAATATTAAGGACCTTATGTTAAGTCCTCATCCTCAGAGCCCCTCAATTATGTTTTAAATGATTGTAGGAAAATTTATTAGGACATTTCAAAGGTGCAAATAATTCAATTTTGTTCAAACGTGCTATTTTGGTGACCATGCTCGTAAACGTCTTGATGCAAGTACAATGAGAGTATTTTTCTTATACTCACATGTAATTTGCACCCCTGATCATGGTGCAACAAAAATTTATCCATATCCAGAAACATCAAAGATGTTCCAAAATTTCTAATTAAGGCAATCCTCCTTTCCCAGTTGTTTGTAGAAGATTTTATAAATCTTGCTTTTTTATTACATTTTTTTACCCATTTCTTAGAGTGGATCACCCCGTCCAAGCCCCTGTAACAGCGGCCACTTATAGACGGACATTGTTACAATTGCTGGAAAGATATGGTCTTTTCCTGTTTGGGCTAGCCTACCCAAGTTATTACACCCTGGCTGAGTTGTGGGCATGGATAAGCGAGCTGAACTCGAACCCGAGATATTCAATCTGCGATGCCAACATGTTTAATCACTAGGCCATCGCGCCCACAACGAAACAATGTGTTTCATATTTCAATAATTAGCATTTTAGCATTGGTATGGAGGTAAAAAGCACAAAAATAATGCTATGCAGCCCGACCAATCAGAGAAATTTTATTTTGTCAGGCACGTCTCATCGATGCGACACATCAGTGGCACATGCTTAACATTTCATGTAGCTCTTTGCACTTTACTGACTCCAGAAGGATTTTCAAATTTGATTTTTCTCCTGTGGCCTGTTCTGAGCAAATTTCAATAAAAAAAAAAAAACTAAAAACGTGCATTGACAGAGTTTTTCCAATCAGTCCTTGATTTTTTTTATTAAGGAATCGACATACGGTACGCATATCCACGAACCACGAGAGGAACGAGAAAGCAGGTTCACTGGTACAATACATGATATTGTGAACAGAGGAGGGAGATGTCTTATACCTGTGTTTGCATTGGGAAGAGCTCAGGAGTTGCTGCTTATATTAGGTAAACACAACTATTTAGCTGCTGAAATAATAGTACCATTTGTTTGATATTCCTTGCAGCATGCTTTAAACTTAATACATGAACTCTGGAACTTGGTGAATCTACTATCGTAATTCAGTGAATGTTTGATTAGAATAGGTTTGGAGCCACGTATCTTTATCGCCATGACCAGGAATCTTTTGGTGCAACATCACGATCTGAACATAAAAATGCCCTGTTTGAAAGGTGGCCGTTTAGCTCAGTCGATAAAGAATATAGGAATACGAGCTGCACATCAAAAATGCCCTGGATTTGAATCCCATGCAGAATGATTATTTGCGAGGGAATTGCTGGACTCCTCATGGGTGCACTGTGGTTCGCAAAATCGATGGTTACGACTTCCCCACCAACCATGTCCATACATAGGAAAAATCTGGAAGCGGTTGTCCAAATAAACTCATCCTCGACTTGGATATGGTATCTGCACGAGAGGCTGGGGTTTATCATAATTATTGTTATGTCGTATTCTCGCTTTTCCTCTCCCACAAGTTTAAAATATAATCCAATTCTATCTCCCCTGTTATTAAAGCATCAATTTGCAATACACTGAAAACTATGCAACTATAGTTATCATGGACAAGAGGAGGGAACACATCCCCTAGTCTTATGCAAGGCTGTATGTTGGAGATCCTTACTGGACATCTGGCTGGCACATATATGGTAGATTGAGTGATTGCTACCAGGGAAATTCATAGTGAATCTAATTGCTCAACCGGTGATGTGCAAACGATATTTAAAAAATAAAAATATTTTAAAAAATATCGTTTGCACATCACCGGTTGAGCAATTAGATTCCATATATATGGTAGTTTATGTAACCATATGAGTCTCCGTCTCTATACGTTGAGAATTAAATACTAGTTGGTTGAGTCTTTATTTCCAACTTGTAATTTAAGACTGGTTGAGATGTGAAAGACTCTCAAATCTACCGTTATTCTTGACCCATATTTTCAATTTTTCTCTTCTTCATGATAAGAATTGTGTATGCTGATTCATTTACTTCTAGAACAGGTCTATTTTCCAAACCGTCATTTTTAAAAATCCCTGTTTTTTTCAGATGAATACTGGTCAAATCATCCAGAGCTGCACGACATTCCGATCTACTATGCATCAAGTCTTGCAAAGAAATGTATGGCAGTTTATCAAACGTATTCTAATGCTATGAATCACAGGATACAGAAACAACTGACAATTTCAAATCCTTTTCAATTTAAACATATTTCAAACTTAAAGGTAAGTACTATAATCTAATATTTCTATCTCTTGTGTGATATTGGAGTTTCTCAACACGCCACACCACACCTTGAGATACTCCGGCTTAGTCAACAAACTAAGCCCTGAGATAATTAAAAAAAACTGACCTAGAAGTTTTGATATTCAAGGCATGTTGTTGGCGTTTGTTAGGGGGCTGTTCATGATAAGTTGAAGTTTGTTGTGAATTTTGTTATTATTGGTTTGGAATCCTAATCGAAAATTATCTGTAAATCATGGCAGGATGTCAGATGTTTACTTTCCATCGAGTGCCTGATATAAATAAGCCTTCCTTGTCTTCACTCCCAAGATGAGAAGCCTTCAATAAAATTTCAAACTCAAGTGTGTTTCTGCCAGATACTCTTTCATTCCACTATTTTAAAAAATAACTATGCTAGTCCGATGATTTTAAAACTTTTTGATTCAGCTGAAGGAAATCAATTACTTAAACTGACGTTAACGTCGTCAAACTGATGCTTGCTTGATTGACAGTGTATTGTAGATTTCACCGAGGCTGTTTTTGACATTTTAACTGGACTGTGTTTTTGAAAATAACAATATAACAAAATAACATAGCCCTGTAGGTACAGGCTTTAGAAAAGCCCTAAGTTATTTCCTGCATTTCGGAAGAGGCGACTAAAAGGAAGCAGAAGTGGTAGATGGTTTTACTATCGCTCAGGGAAGATACCACCACTACTGCATTGTACCATGGCGGTTTAGTTCCATTTGAAATGTTCTCCATTTAGAGTGCATTTGCTGTCACTACATCTTTTAGTAAATCTTTGCTTTTAAGTGGCCTTCAGTTAGTTCCTTTTAGGCACTGCTTCCAGCCTTGCTCAGAGTGAAATTTCAATAAACCACAAAAACATTATATTATACCTAGGGCATGGAATATTTTGATGATGTTGGTCCGTCAGTAGTGATGGCATCACCAGGTATGATGCAGACAGGATTATCTCGAGAATTATTTGAAACGTGGTGCACTGATCGAAGGAATGGTGTCATTATTGCTGGGTATTGTGTCGAAGGAACGATGGCAAAGGTATTGTTGAATTTATTCAGTTCTTATACGCAAAGTCATGTTAGATGACTTTGCGTTTGTGTGTTGACTTTTTTGTTGAAGCTGACTTCTAAAATGTTAGATTCTTTACTGGCACAAATCTTTATAATTTGTGGATTAGTTACCAAAATCCAATAGTTAATGTTGCATCATTTCATTGCTGATGGATAGTTACTCAATAGTAATTTTTCTTCATTAGTGTGAATGGGAAAGATCCTGTTAGAAAATGTTTGTTCTAACGTTTTTTGTTAAGAGTGAGTCTTGATGGAACACGTCAGTAAGGCAAATAAATTAACTAGTGCAAAGACAAAATTTCTGATTGTGAGTTCTAAAAATTTTCTTAGCTTGTACTTTCCGAATTTATCCTTTTATTTACTGGATTTCGATCTTTTCAAAAATGTAAAAATGGATGATAATCTTTATTAGATATGTTACCATCAACATTTTTTATTAAATATGTTTAAGGCCAGCAAGGGCGATAGTACATAATATTATTAATGAGACAGAACGTCAGCTACTCAGAAACGAAGAAAATAGGTTTTATCAGAGGAAATTTAGCAAAAGGAAAATATTTCGCGATATATCTGTTGTTAGAATATATGAATAAAGTGTATGGCAATGTTGGCCTAGTGGTTATAAAGTTGGCATCGCGGGTTGAAGATCTCTGGTGTGAGTTCGGCTCTTTAATCCACACCCTCTACGCAACCGTGATTGTAATACCTTGGGTAGGATAAGTCGAACCAGAACGTTTATAACTTTCCAATAACTATGACCCTGTCCATCTATAGTACAGGTCCTTGGTCGGTGTGATCCACTTCAAGAAGTGGCTATAAAAACAAACAAAAAAACTATATAAAGGGGTTAAAAATCGTTGATAATTTTACAAAATATCAGTGTAGATGATTTTGATCCCTTAATCCATTTGAAAATAACGTAGACATTTGATACACCCCAAAAAAGCCGACGTTCTATCACCATTTTCCCAATGACGATTCGATTCATAAAACTGATTTAAATTAAATTTATCTTCCACAGCATATCCTGTCAGAACCAGATGAAGTTCAGACAATGCAGGGTCAGAAGATTCCATTAAAAATGTCTGTTGATTATATTTCATTCTCTGCTCATGCTGATTATAGACAAGTATCAGAGTTTGTAAGAACAATCAAACCACCTCACATTGTGAGTAGAATTTTTTCTCTTTTGCTAAGTATGTATGTTTATCCGTCTCAAGAAAAAACAGTATTATTATTAAATTGAGTGATATTGAGACAGGCTATACACGCAAGAACTTTCTGGTCTAAAACACGAACATATTTCGTATATTTCTCTATCAGTAGCGAACCGCTCTAATTACAAAATAAAGTATCACGGTAAAAAAATAGAAAAATACACATACCATTGCAAGAGTTTACACTTCCAAATATATTTATTTTCGAATGGAATATTTCTTAATCTTATTCTCTGATAGAAAATTTATCAAAAAAATTTCAATTCATTGATTCCAAAATGTTGCAAAAAGTTTTAGAATATATTTTATAAATGTTGTTACAGCTTTGATGCAAATTTCTAGACAAACTGTTAAGTTTTGTCCAAACTGTAACTTAAGAGAGTGGGCCAAACTGTAGAGTGTCGACTAAACTATGAATCAAACATTTTTGTTTGTATCTAAACATTTTTTTTTGTATTGTTGTCAGAGGAAAGTTAAACTGTTGAACTCAATGGTTTGTCAATCAAAAATTATATTTTACTTAACCAACCTTGATTCTTATACTTACAGGTCTTAGTTCATGGTGAAGCTAATGAGATGGGCAGATTGAAAGCAGCTTTGAACAGAGAATATGAGGACGATCTTGAAACTTCTATCAAAATACACAATCCTAAGAATACTGAATCTGTGCAATTATACTTCAGGTGAAACAAGAATGGGTTTTTATTAAACTGTAAATGTTTAGGATGTGATTTTATTTTATTCTGCGAGAGAGGAAATTTAATAATGGGGCTCAGCTACATGACAAGTATCTCTAGTACTATCTCTATAGTACACACAAGCCATGGAAGAACCATCTTTTGTTTAACATTCCTCTTATATACTCTTCCCTAACAATATTTGAAGCTACATTGTATCTGCAGTAGAATTTAACTGAATTATCTTTAATCCACAATGCCAGCTTGAAAACCAGTTCATCAAGGACTACCAGGGTGGCGGTTAGGGTTTTTTCCAGGGCTGGCTAAAATCGAATATTTGTTGAAGTCAGATTTGAATCAGAAGTATTATGATAAACAAAAAAGTTTTCTCAAAAAATTGTTAATGACATCAACATTTACATATCTTTGTGAAAATGTATACTTTTTTTAATCACTGGGAAAATCAAATTATTTATGATTCGCAAATCAAGGATTTAATCGAATATTTTGAATTGCCCGATTTGTATCTATCTGGTCGATTTAAACAATATTCAGAATTCACTTCATGAATAGATTATTTTTCAACATTTCAGGTCATTGCTGACATTTGGCCCTATTTTGCCCATTTTTCAGTAAAGTTATAATTTATATCTAATTTTAAATTTAAAGTTTGGCATAAATCATAATTTCACTACAAAATAAAGCAACGTAAGACTACTGGACAATGAGTTTACTCAGATTTCACCAGACTATGTGACTTTATGAATTGGTTCATCCCTAGCAGTCTTGTAGTTTTTTTTTTATTATTGAAATTCACTCCAAGCAAGACCGGAAGCAGCTCCTAATTGGAACCAATCAATGTCCACTCAATACCAAAGATCTACTAGAAGATGTAGTACCAGCAACTGCACTCTAAATACATGTGTATGCTCGTGGTGACAAAATTTATTTTCTTCGGGTTTCCGAAATTTTTCATTCACTTTGGACAAGCTTCAAAACCATCAACACTGCTATTTCATAGATTTTGAATTTTTCTAGCAGGAGATATTTCATGAAATGTACTATGTAACTTCCTGATGCGTGTCTGAGCAGCTCAGTAACTGTCATTCTACCAATATTATTATTCTATTTTTCATTTTCAGGGGTGAAAAGATGGCGAAAGTTATGGGAAGTTTAGCAATGAAACGACCTAAACATGGAGATAAATTATCCGGGATTCTAGTGAAGAGGAATTTCAATTATCATATACTTGCTCCTCAAGATTTATCTGGTATATTTTGTTTATTAATTCTGTGGTCGTGACCGAAACTATGGGTACATTGGTATGGTAGGGATAGGATTTATGTTTCATCCTGTAAGAAAGGAAGCAGAGAATGTGGCGTATGGATAGTTGCAAGTCAAAGGTTGAGGTTCTTGCCTCGCCTTCAACTATTTCATTCCTGTTTCATGGACAGTAAGGGACTGCGTTCGATAAAATGAATTTGGTGGAAAAATTATAGTTTCATTGGGAACATTTTTATTATTGGCTAGCAAAGAATGCAATAATTTGATATTCTTATTATGAGTGTATAAAACTGATGTTTTACAACACTAACACAAAATTAAAATTTACTTTCGTCTTGGTTTGAGATGTCACTAAACTCTTGAGGTATGAGGGACCAAAATGCATCTTAACCATATGGTAGACCACAACGTATTATGAAGCTACCAGTTCAAGGGATTTTTACCAAGCCCTTACATTAGGTCTGGCCTTATCTGGCATATTTCGAATACTATCCTAATTTCACAGCTCACACAAATCTTGCAACTTCAGTCGTGACCCAGCGTCAAACAGTGGCGTTTTCTGCTCCATTGTCAATGCTACAATATTATTTATATCAACTATCGAACGATGTTGCTGCCATGAAACTGCAGAATGGCAAAGAATGTTTAAGGATATTTGACGCTGTTACGATTGTCAAAGAGCCTAACATGTTGGTATTAGAGGTGAGGATTTATATTACATATGCACTTACTTTTGGCTCGAAACCGACAGAAATTGATTTTTCCAAACAGATGGTGATGCTGATATTTTTACATTTCTGGTGTCTAATATCAGATGTTATCAGCAAATGAATCTTACTGCAAAATCCTCTCCAATAGACATAACAAAACATCCTGAAAAAATTGATTCTTTCCGAAGAAAAATATCATTTTGATTGAAATTTTGTAGTGATATTATCGATATTATCACCAATTTTTAAACCCGCCGACGTTAGCTACTTTTCTCCTCGAACACCCTAAGAAATGGGTTTCACCAGAAGACAACTATTCTATTTTGAATTCGTTTTATTTTTCTATCAAACCCCCAGTTTTTATGCTACAAAAACAATGGGTCCAAATATACTCAAGACCTCTCATGCAATTACAAATTCCAAGTCTGGAAATAGAGGTTTTCGTCCAACATTATTATTTGGTGAAGGAAGCTGTAATCACCTCCTTTCAATTACGTGCACCACCTTTCACTGGCATGGTGTCCAGCAAGCCTCTTGCATATATTCATAATAATCCCTGAGAGGTTTCGAACCAGAGTCGAGACAATCCGAAATAGAGTATTCCAAGCGTTTTTTTTGAGATTGAACGAATCAGGCACAAAATTTCACTGATAACCATTTTGCTTCTATATAACTGCAAAAAGGTTCCAAATATTTTTTTTTTATTTTCAGTGGACAGCCAGTCCAGCGAACGATATGTACGCGGACTCCGTATTAGCAATCATATTACGAGTTGACACTGATCCACAAGCACAAAAAGTTCCTCTTCAGAGACTACAGAAACCAGATTTAAATCAAGAATTCAAAAGTAGATTGGAGGTCAGTATTGGCTTGCGCTTTCTATCTTTTACTAAACTATACTCAATTCAGTTAACTTCCCATATATTTGAGATTTCAAGGACTCCACAGAACGCTTGTGACTCCACTGATCAGACACCTGAAAAGAATATACTAAAAATGATATTCTGCGAGCAACAGACACAGAGCAATAAAAACACATTTTTTTTTTCATAGTCACTTCTTAGAGTGGATCACCCTGACCAAGGCCCTGTAACAGCGGCCACTTATAGACGGACATGATTACAATTACTGGAAAGATAGATATCATCTTTTCCTGTTCGGCTTAGCCTACCCAAGGTATCACACCCTAGGTTGAGTGGTGGACATATAGCAAAAAGCTTCAACAACGTCAGCACTTCTGTGATAAGAAGACGGCATGTTTGTGATGTGTATTACTATTTATCTATTGCATCCTTGCATTTGACGTACAAGGATTCACTATCGCAATGAAATAAAAGAAGAGTAATTAGTCCATGTTAATCAATTTTTGAATATGGTTAACAAATTTAATCTATTCCTTTGGCGGCCTATATATTTTTTTTTATTGAAATTCACTCTATGGAAGGCTGAAAGCAGCTCTCAAAGGAAACCAACCAACGGCCACTTAATAGCAAAGAACTACCAAAAGATTTATACCAGCAACTGCACTCTAAACGGGAAACATCCCAACAGAACTGAACCTTCATGGTAAAGTGCAGTGAGTGGTGTCTGCCCTAGGCAATTAAAAAACCATCTACCAGTTCTTTGCTTCCTTTTAGTTGTCTCTTACTCATGCAGGAAATATGTTAGTACTATTCTGAAGCCCGTACCTGCTGGGGTGCTCAAACTTATCAACATCTTAAATTGGATATTTTCATTTTTCTAGGTAATGTTAGAAAGTATGTATGGAGAAAGTGCAATACAACAACCAGCACCAGGAGAAGAAGTAGAGGATGTTATTTTACTAGAAATTGGAACAACAAGAGCCACTGTTAACAGTGAGACGAGGGTATGTTTCTTTCATGATTGTCTCTTTCATCAGTACCACTTGCAAATTAAACGGACCTTTCCAATACCTGGCCAGACAGAAAAAGATTGGGCCGTAAATGTTTTACTAAGTGAGTCACTGATGGATCGCGTCTGTGAGATGGGTTCCGTCTGTGACTTAGGCTTAGCAAAATAAAATTTCTTGTTCGGATTAATATTATACAGTTAGGAAATCACCATCCAATTTTTTCAATTCACGATTACCTTGAAAGGTGTGAACGAAGAGCTTCTCAAATGTAAATCGAGCAACAAGGATAGGATTTCATTTTTATCCTGCGGGAGAGGAAAGCCGAGAATACAGCTTAACCATATGGCGGAGCATGACCTCTCGTACAGTTACCATTTCCGAATCAGAATGAAGGTTTTTGGATTATCGTATTTCTCATTTTCACTGTGCATTGAACCTGGTTGGTGGAGGAAGCCGTAAGCAGCGCTTACATGAACCACCGTGCACCGGCGAGGCGACCGGCAGACCTCTCGCATATAATCATCATCCCTCACAGGATTCGAACCTGCATCATGACGATCAGAGATGTGTAGCTCGAAGCGTATCCCCAGCGCTTTACCGATTGAGCTAACCAGGCGCCCCAGGATAGATTATCATTCTCTAGCGCTTTTTGTCCAGTTATCGGATGAAGGTGAAGGTTTTTGGAAATTTACAGTTTTTCTCATATGAAAGTACATTGTACCTTTATATGAGAATAGTTCATGCAAAAAGGAATAGCTATAGTGGAGTGGGTACAGTGATACAACTCACTCCTACCAAGCCGAAACATTTTTTCTGTAGATTGACTTTTGATGTGTGTGAAACATGCCAGCTAGTCTGCCACCCATACATGTAAAAAAATTGCTCCAATTAGAAGAAAATCTTTCGATCAGTAACGTGATCTATCACATTGGTAAAAAAACTTCTTCTTAAGCAGTACTCTCCACTAGGGGGGACCAACATCGAATATCTTTTGGTTTCAGGATCAAATAGAATAATTTTTTTTCGGACTTGAAACAAATATTCGAATCATATAATAAACAAAGATATTTTTGTCAGCTTATATTTTAAGTGAAACTTCACACTTATTTTTGAAAAAATTTAAAATTATTCTTTTGTTGATTTGGAATTCCTGTAGAAATTGAATCCAATAATTTCTTATTTGAATATTCCGAATCGAATCTAATACCTCCTTTAATGTGCTTCTCTTGCATCCCCGATCTGAGCAAATTTTGACAAAAAAATGTTATAAGTTACGTTGTCCGTGTTCCCAATGTGTATGTTTTACAATTTTCATATTTTTTACAGGAAATCTCTTGCCCGGATGATCAAAGTTTGAAAGAAAGTTTATCAGAATGTGTTGATCGCCTATATGCAACTGTGATGCCTGTCGGTGCGACACAAGTTTGAACAACACGCAGGGCCATGGTAGAGTGAAGTGATTGGTATCTGCCCCGGGCGAAGTTCAAACCATTCACCGCTTCTTTGTTTCCTTTTAGTCTTCTAATGAGAACAAGCTGCAGGTCCTGTTTGAGGGTTGACACGCTTTGAGATGCGTTTCTCATCCAATCGAGAGACTTTTGCTAGAGATGTTCCATATCTGATCGAGTCATATCATATTATTCTGATCTTTAATTTACTTTGGTATTAATCTTAAAAGCATTTGATCCTATTTTAGGATATTGGGTACTTTTTTGCAATAATTAATGGAAAATTCGAGATAAATATGAGAAGGTAGCAAACTGTAGCAAAAAATTACTCTCAAAGACTTATAAAGAACATTCCAATTCCAGAGTATCTTTGAGAATTGCTTCAATCGAGTGTATATTCTCCAAGTAGGGCTGGGCAATTCGAAGCACAGATTATATAGGCCATAGGAACAAAGAATTTTTATATTTTTAACGACAAAATGCGAACGTTTTTGGTCATATTTGCAAAAATATCCTAATCTGATTCGGATTCCCACATCCTTAAGTAACGCTTTACTATCAAGTGGCTGTTAGTTGGTTCCTTCTAGGCACTGTTTCCGGCCTTACTCAGAGTGAATTTCAATAAAAAAGAAATATTTCTACCATGCCTTTGTGAGAGCGGATCTATATGGTTTACGCAAGGATGCTATAGGAGAAAACTTCAAGTTCCAGAGTTTTTATACATGTATACACAAAATTACTTCTGTCACATTTCTGTACATGTGACTAAAGTCGACTTCCTCGGCCAAGCATTTTCATTGTTGAAAATGCCTGTCTGAGGAAGTTCGAATTTGATTAGACAAAATGTTACAGAAATAATTTTTTATGTGTGTATTGAAAGACTCCTTGTTAACCCTTTATCTAATCGCGTGTCGAAAGAGCGAGAATTTTTTTTTGGACGAGGAAATACAATCGATTTTGGTCAAATGTGACCAAAATCGATTGCATTTTGTGATTAAAATGAAAATTTCCTTTTCATTTGGCGAGTTCGTGTTCCTATGGCCGATTCACTATTGATCCGAATAATCTGTTCTTCAAATCATCGAATTAGTGGTAATGCTGCTACCATTTTTTTTTTTTTATTGTTCAAACATTTTCATTCAATACAATGGTATGGCTTCCATACTTATATGGATTTTGAATAAGGTCTAATTTCATTCTGCGAGGTCGGAAAGACGAGAATACCGCTTAAGCATATGCAAAACCACGACTGCTCGTGTAGATACCAGTTTCTAGTAGGTAGTAAAGTTTTGCTTCAACCGTTTGCAGACTTGATCTGTCGCTTATTTACAGGCTTGATCTGTGGCTTATTTACAGACTTGATCTGTGGATTGTTTACAGACATGATCTGTGGCTTGTTTACGGACTTGTTCTGTGGCTGCACATGGTTGGTGAAGGTAGCGGTAGCCATCTATCTGTTCAGATCCACCGTGCACCGGCGAGAAGTCGAGCGATTCCCTCGCGCATATTCACCCCATACGCGAACCCGGGGCTTCAAAGATGCGTAACTCTAGTAAACATGTTCCCCCGCCTTTATCGACTGAGGTACGGTAGTCTGGGGCCGATGCGTAACGGCAATGGTTTCGTTCTATTTCAACTACCCTTTCCGACAAAAGAGAACCCACGGCAGTTAGCAGACCATTCTTCCAATTACGAAATGCTGCGCGAGGCGTTTGTGCCCCACATCTATAATAGGTTACTCAGAAAAGATCACCAATTACCTGGGAATGAGGTCCGTATCGATTCGGTCCGATCAACAATACAAATATATTATTTGCTACCGGAGCCATAACTTATTTTCACTGAAAATGTGGCACTACGACCACACTACATATGTTTTACAATAATGCAAATACGCTTTTGCCCTGTAAGGTTTTTTGTTTGCACGTAGGTGTGCGAGCCCCATACAACGTAGAAACGTCCTCGTAAATATTTCATTCTACTGATTCTCGGTTGGATTATACCAGACGCTGTTGCAAAACGTCCCTGGAATACAAACGGCATATATGAACGAAACGATGAAGCAGTTTGTTAGTTATTCCTGAAAATAAACATACTCTGCCCTTCTTGCCCGCCCCCTGCAAATATCGTTTCTTTTTCGTTAACTTCCATTGAACGACTTCCATGCCATTGAACAACTCGCACTAATTTCCAGTAAAACTTTATTTCATCAGGAAAGTTCACAGTGGAATGATTTTTATTCGAAAGTCCAGGAAGATTTTTTATCGAATCTCATTTTTCTCATATTGTATTCATCAAGACAAGGTCCATCTGTGACGAATGCATGTTAAAATATAAATTCTGATTAGGAACACCGCAGAGTGAGGAATAAAAAATCTTTATTCAAAGTTCTAAAGAATACATTTTAATATTAGACAAGAGGTCCAAGAGCCTTCCTACACACATACACTAATTTATTTCTGTGAGTCTGGCCTTTACAGAAATGAATATGTATTTGTGTGTAGAAAGACTCTTGGCTAAATCTAATGTCTATTAATTTATTCTTTTCCTATAGCATTCTTGTTATTAACATACGGATCCACCTACGCAAAAGCATAGAAGAATGATAAGTAGTTGGTCCCGCGTTAACCCAACCAAGAACATGATTAGATTAAGACTTTTAATTTGCTCGGTTTGAATCAAGGTCGCATAGATCACAAAAGTGAAAAACGATTTATGGCGCGATAATATGTTCTGCAGACGTTTGGTTGGGGCTGGGCAAAACTGATTCATTTGGAATTCGAATCTGATTCGGATGCATTTTTCGAATCGGATAGAACCATCAATTTTATACCAACACCAAATCTTTCATTTTTTACTATTATTAATTGTCTTCATCATGAAAATCAAGAAATTTATAGATACGAATTAATAATATCAACATAAACAGACTTAAATGCAATGTATTTTCAATTCACACTTTGTGTCTGAAAACATAAAGTATCTTATTTTAATGACATAATACAATCGATTTTGGTCAAATTTGACCAAAATCGATTGTATTTTGTCTTTAAAATGAAAATTCCATTCCATTTGACAAATTTTTGTTCCTATGACCGATTCACGACTGATTCGAATTGCTCAGCCTTACTTGTCGCCTGGGGAAGAGCGAATTTTGCTGCGACTGATGCTTTTTGTTGAAACATTATTTCGAAGTAGAGATCTCATGGCTGTTGAAATTAAAACATTCATTATAACGAAAATTAAAAATTTACTACATGTCAGGTACTGGTAAGTATTGGCATTTGATTCACCCTAACATATTTTCTGCACAGCGAGTTTTTGCCACTAGATATATTCATGTTAGAGAATAAAACGAGCACAAGTAGCGAAAGTAAACGGCGTATCTTGTCGACGCTTTGAATATTTTTGCGAACAAACTCCTTCAGGACAGAAGAACACTCGAAATCGTTTGCTTTCCCTGCTTGTACTCGTTGTGTTCTCTAACATTTTCTGCACGTCATAAAGAGCACATTTGAAAAATGGCCTTTCCGTCGTTCAGGACAGGAAGCACTCACTACATGCGCGGTTCAGTTCTGTGTGGGATGCACAGTTATTAAGTTTACATTCGAAGTGGCCTGTTGTCCCACCTGTGATCTTTAGACAAAAACTCTGGGATGCTTAATAAGTAGTTGGCAGTGGTAAAATAAAATAAAAATATGGATGAAAAAAATATTGGCAACATTCGAATACATATTATTTAGCAAAAATTAGAAAAAAAGAAAGTTGATAATAATGTTGGTCCATTTAATTTCATAAAAAATAAAATAATATAAATAGAGGAATTCTCAGAACGAATCAGAATAAAGGTCGAATAAATGTAATAACAAAACAGAAGAAGGAAATTTTCATGTCGTTAAAAATAACTGTATGTACTGGTTACCAGTGTGACAGTACACTGTAACAAAAGATGCAACAAAATCTTTGGTCTTTGACAGTAATTTTACCAGGCGGCACAGAAAAAAATTCAAAATTGACTATTTTAGCAAAATTTGGAGTGTTGATGGAACGCACCGGGGAGGTGCGGTCTATCAACAAACCATAATTGGCATAAATCTAATCAGCATGGCGTTTTTTTAACCTTGGAATGTGCAATTACTGCAAATGACCCATAAATTTACTGTACTTTTGTTACAGTGTGGCCAGTTCGATAGAAGTTTTTCAGCATGAATTTTACGAGTAAACACAAATATTTTTATTTACTTTGAAAAATACATTTGCTTATTATTCTCAGTTCGAATCACGGAACAGATTTATGTTCAGTCGAATCTATCAAATGCCACAAAATACACTTATTCAAAGGAATTTTGCGTCTCTATCGCGTGATTCCATATTGCATATTCAACAGGTTTCCGGTCATAGAATGCTGATTTTTTAAATACTTTCGCACACTCAACTGATTTTAAAAAGTTTTTGGTAGATTTTGTGCCAAATTACATGGTTTTAAGTCAGGTAATTTTGACGTCATATTGTAATGCAAATAATTTTTTTTAAATCTTGTTAAAGGTTTTCGTTCAATAGATTTGAAACTGTCTTTTCGGTCGAAGTAGGAGTAGTTCAATCGAATCATTTCTGCAACTTGATCTAAATGTGCATCATCACGATCCTTTAAACACGCCCACACAAATTTATTCCTGTAACGTTTCGTCCTTTTTCAATCACGTTTCATTCATACCATGCCAGGAATACTCCTACAATTTCGTACGATTTCCAGACCCCGCCATTTCCGAAGTCTTTTTTTCGCCCTCACGATTCCACCGATCCAAGTGTAAATATATCCACTTATCGTCGACTCACTCACGTTTCAGGAGGTGCAAGGTTGCCATTCTCACTACAGCTCCCACTCGTCCTCCCTGACGCTGCTCCGTATCTTTTATGCCTCTGTCTAGCTTGGACTAAACTAAAGACAACTTGAGCTAACGAATGGTGGCCTCCATTAGCAGCTGCATCACCAAGTTGGAGGTTCCCGTCTGCGCCAAATCCCGTACCGAGGTCAGAAAGTGCCCGATCGACCCCGGCGTGTTTAGCAGCTTCAGATGTGCACCCAGTGAGAAAGTACGTGCGAACTGCACCCAATCCTTTCACTTTAAATTTGCCTCTTTGTTTAAAATGAAATCCACGGTCTTTTAGCACTTGGCACATTTCTTCTGGAACCTAAGAAATTAAAAAAAAACGATCGTCGTGGCTCAAAAACTAAAAAATTCTTCTAGTATTATCTTAAATTTCTCTGTAATCTTGGCAGCCACTCACCGAGCAATTTCCAATATCAGCGGCCACTTATAGGTAAACATAGGATAGGAACGGATTTAATTTTTATCCTGTGGGAGAGGACAGCCCAGAATACGGCTTAATCATATGGCAAGCCACGACCTCTCGTGCCGATACCAGTTCCGAATCGGGGTAGAGGTGGAAATTCACGGTTTTTAGATGAGTGGTGGGCTTGGATTGACAAGCCGGACTTGAATCCGAGATCTTCAACTCGGGATACCAACGCGTTCACCGCTTAGCCAGTGCAACCCGATGAATTTCGGGAATTACAGATTTTCATGCCCTTACAAAGACATAGTACTCAAACAATTCCTTTGCCCCATTCGAAAAAATTATTTTGCTAAACATGGGCTAAACTGTAACAAAAAATGCGACAAAATCACCGATCTTTGACAGAAACTTTACTTGGTGGTATTGAAAAAGATTCAAAATTGACTTTTTTGGCCAAATATGGGGTGTTGATAGAACGCACCGCGCAGGTGCGTTCCATCAACAGCCCATGGTTGGCATAAATCTCATCAGAATGGCGTTTTTTTCAACTTTCGAAATATGCAATTACTGCAAACGACCAGTAAATTTAATGTGCTTTTCTTACAGTGTACTTATGGAGCGCGCGTCGTACTCTCATTCATTTGAGTTATGGGAATGTTTGATTGATTCTGACATCCCTGCGATTAACAAATTAATATTTCTTTACCTGTATTTGTCCAGCAACACCCGTACTTTCCATTCTGCTTGCTAAATTCACAGTTTTACCCCAAATATCGTACTGAGGCTTCTGCGCACCGATTACACCCGCGACCACTGGTCCGAATGCAATTCCTGCAAAAAATATTTGAATTTTGTTTTTTCAACAAATAATCGATTAAATATCTATAAAATAAATAAAAGAAAAAGTCAAAATACTGACTTATTTTCAGATTTCCTACTCACAGATCCTTATTCATCCTATCTTTTAGAAAAATATTTGTACGCCAATCGAGCATTGAATCATGTCATTTTAGATCAATTCTTTTTGAATACATATAAAAAATCAAGGCGAAAATTTCGAAAATTCATATTATTTTTAAAAAAGGGCCGAAAACAGGAACAGAACTATCAATCATTAATGTGGCAAAATAGTATATAAAAGGGAAATCACAAAGTCACTATAAACGGAAAGCAATGAATACAGAACTAAACTAAACGGGTCTAGAGCACACGGTCTACTTTGGAAAAATTTCATCGAATTTCAGATATTACTCACCAACTCTCAAGTTGAAGTTGCTGTAGGAATGAACATTTATATCAGCTATTACTCTTTGCAACAACAGAGCAAAATGCGCCAACATACATAGATGACTTAAATCACTTGTTTTGACAGTAACAGTCTTAAATTCTTCCTTCCCGTCCTCGTTCCGGGTTGGAAATTGAATCTCATTCGATGAAGAATCGTCAACGAAGCTTGATCTACCGTAGTTTGCTGTAGGAACGGCTTGCATTATATTATGAGGCGTTAAACCTGATGCTGCCATGTAAGTGCTGCCGATTGTTTTAACTTTTTCGAGACATCGGAATCGCTCTTGGCCGATCAGCTAAAAATAAAACGATATGTCATTTGAAAAATCTTACCAAAGCATCATTTGTCAAACGTGGGTCACAGATAGAGCGCGTCGATAAGACGCGGTCCATCTGTGGCGCATGCTTGACAAAATAACATTTTTGAATGGGTACCGCAAAGAAAGGAATCACTACTAGAAAACTTTGTCAAAATATTTTTGTTAATAATGTATCCGTGATGGATCGTGCCACCGCTTATTTTTGAGACAAAAGCAAACATTAATCATTTTTGCCGCAAAAATACATTATTACATTGTGAAACAATCATAAATTCGACGGAATGCCCTGAGTTTGCGAAGTCAAACTCTCACTAATAAAATATATTGGTTCTCATCCTGATTTTCCAAAAAATAAGAAGTTTAATAGAAAATGTAATAAACTTGTGCACAAAAGCCTAAAAGGAATATTGTTCAAAGGTTACAATACACGCCTGTATAAGTTGGGCGTTTATTTCGTTTGTTTTGTTTTATTTTATCTTTGTATATACACAATGCGAGGATGAAAAAAACATTAAAAAACACTAAGTTGTAACGCAAGCGCGTGTTGGGGTCTTATAAATATATTTTGAGGCAACGACGTCTGAAACGCGCACAACTTCAGACAAAAAGACTATAAAATAAAAAATATATAAATTTTATATTTTTATGAAGCGATTTAAAGTTAAATTCCACGTTCGTTTGAGCTACGATTAATAATAAAGCAATAAAAAAGCTATCAAAGAGAGGAGGGAACTTACCTGATCGATATCAAATATAATTTCATTCAATAATTTCAAATTATCGATGTCCTGTTGACTTATTGAATTATCTCCACATTTATAATTGGGGATCGATGCAAACATTACTCCCACACAGTCGTGACTTTGGCTGTAGAGACCCTGGAACATACAAAATAATTTAGAAATATTAATTTAATGATTGAGTTATGTATTGTAAAGGATTGTTGTGAATGATAGAACAGTACGTGTCGGATGTGTCCTAACGTAACCACTGAATATGGTAAGAAAAGACTGAGAAAGCCAAAGTGGTAGATTGTCAGGGTAGATAGTAGTGTTGGCGATTCGAGGTAAAGGTACCTAGTTTACCTAGTATACTTAGTTGACCAAGTTTATTTTCAAAGTACTTTTACCTGGTTTCAAGAATGTATAGGTCACCTAGTTTAACTTTTCTGTTATAATTTTTACCTGGTAAATTTACTGGGTAAAAGAGATAAATTTGCGTATTTTACAACTAAGTACCTGGTTGAAAAAACTTGTTACCAGTATAAAAAACATAGGTAAACCATGTTTTCATTATCAAAAGGCTTTTGAGATTGACTACTTTGTGATTTCAACCTTCAAATATGTTAAAAATGCAGCCAACCAGCGATAACCCAGTTTACCTGGCTTTTAATCAAAGTACAGCCTGGTTTGGGAAGTAAAACTAGGTTACCTGGTAATACTTTATCTAGTTTAGAGTAAAATCGGTATACTCTAACTAGTTTAAGAAAAAAGCTAAGTTGCCATCTCTAGTAGATAGCTTCACCGCTTTTTTATTATTAGGCCGCACTTCCTAACCTTATCTAATATAGATACGTTGTAAAGTGAAAAAGACATAAATAATAATATCAGTAATATTCATCCTTAAAAAGGGTCATGCTTCGCAAATGAAAATACGATTGGAATGGACATTAAGATATATATATTCGTACTTATAGGATAGCAAACCAAGCGACTACGTCTTGAAAGGGGATATACAAATGGGTAGCTGAAGACCTCTACGGGCAAGATGATTCACCTAAACACTAATTAAAGGAAAGCTCCCTCCTACGATCATCTTCGTGTATTGAAAATGATTAGTTAGAAAACAAATTTTATCCCTCATTTATATCTGGTAATAAACTATATGTAAGATTGTGTGATTGCCACGCGCGGAAATATTCAGCTTTCGACTCCTGCAAAATAGAAATGTAATCCTATCCTAACTCAGTATGGAAAAACTGGCTAACCCTGTTTTGTTAAGTATAGGCCACTGAGCCACGTCTGGACGACGCGATCCATCTGTGACTCATGCTTGACAAAATAGGACTTCTGGTCGTAAAGATGCAATTCTGCTTTCAAATACACTTACCTCGTCGTCCTTTGACCTCGACAGGAAATGAGAAGCCACGTGATCAGGAAGTATATTACGTAACAGTTCATAATTATGACGACGCAATTTTTTCATGCCTTCAACCTCTACTTTGGCCTGGAAATAAAGAGTAAAAATTAGAGAATTTAGACAATAATGGAGATAAACATCCAGATAATAATATCTTTGTCGGATTTACGTGGCTAACCACTTATGCTTTATGTCTTTGTGAGAGTGGATCCATGCGCTTTAAGCAAGGATGCTATAGAAAGAATATGAACTTGCTAGCAAAAGGTTCAAAGGTCTTACCACACAATTGCACAAAGCTATTTCTGCAACGTTTCGTCTGAACAAGATAAGACTTCCTCAGACAAGCAATAATGTTTGTTAGAAAATAATAATTTGGATAAACCGTTGAACAAATATGCGATTCGATTTGTGATTTATTTAATTCGAAATCAGCAAAATCGAAAAATATTTCAATTTTCAGAAAATAAAGGCGAAGTTTGAGAGAAAATGTTTTTCTCCTTTTACTGCAATAATTTTGATTCTAATATTCGATTATATTTGCAACGATTCTTTGATACGAATTTAAAATCCCAAAATATTCACAAGAAGCTTTGAGAGAATGGTTGGGTTTCACACGAAGTCGAGTACGGATCCGAATATTGATATTTCTAGGAACGCTACTATTAGAAGCAAGATTCGAAATGGTTCGGATACTCAAATATTCAATACATTCCGACAATTTTTTTAATAGCATCGGAATTAAATAAATCCGATTTGAAATTCATTCGAGAGAAAAACTCTTCCCACCTCAAGTTTTCTGAGAAAATCAAGCCTGGTGGTATATTCAATCCTTCTGCTCTGATAATAAACAGTGATTCCGAATAAAAATATAAAAACCAATCCGAGTGCTGTTTCTGCATACGCATATTGGAGTCTGAAAGTAAACAATATAAAATCTTAATTGAATTTTACAAAATCCATTTTGAAGCATTTTCAAGCAGCGTATGAAAGGATCTTTAATGCTCTCTATAGGTACAGGCTTTAGATTGTCCCAGCGATAAAATACGTAAAGGGCGGCTATGAAAAAAAGAGTGATAGATGATTTTACCACCGCCCAGGGCGAATACCACTACTCACTGCACTTTACGGTTCAATTCTCTTTGGGACGTCTTTTGCTCAGAGTGCAGTTGATGGTTTTTTTATGTTATAGAAGTGATTGAGCCACCCGTCTTGCTTAGAGTGAATTCCAACATCGAGAAAATAAAATAATAAAAAAAAACTTTCGAACTGCTACTGACATAAAAATAGCTGCATAATACAAGAGTTTACGAACTTCATCGCGAGCAGAAACATTCTACAGGAAACTAAACCACACATTGTAACAAAAGTACAGTAAATTTACTGGTAACCAAAGTTTAAAAAAAACGTCATGTTGATGAGATTTTTACAAATTTTGGGGTGTTGATGGAACGCACCTTCCCGGTGAGTTTCATCAACACCCCATATTTGGCCAAAAAGTCAATTTTTATTTTTTAATACCGCCAAGTAAAATTACTGTCAAGGACCAGGGTTTTTTGTTGCATTTTTTTGTTACAGTGTAGATTTGCTTAGAAGCGAGGGGTATCTGTCCGCCGGCATTCGTTTTATTCATACTTCATAGCAAACGCTAGGAAAATATGCACGGACACACTTTTTAGTGCATAAAAATTATTTATATTAAACTCAAAACGCATTAATTTGGACATTTATTCATTTATTTCAAAACATATTTCATGTAGATGCGAAGTTTAGATTTTTGTTAACATATTTCATGCGTGTCGTAAGAAGCGACTAAAAAAAAAATTAGGAAATGATAGCTGGTTTTTTCACCACCCAGGGCAGATACCATTCACTGCACTTTGTTGTAGCGCTCATCTCTAGTTGAGATATTTTTTCGCTTATGGTGCAGCAGGCTGACAGAATCATGTATTTCTTCGGGTCTGAAACGGTCATGTATTTATCTTCGGGTGACCAAATCTTTCAAAATCATCAACACTGCTATTTCATAGCAGTATTGATGGTTTTGAAATATTCTGTATAGTTTGATTATTACCAGGCACTCAAAAAGGCACTCTTTACTTTACTCTTTTAGCGAGAGTATATCCTGAAATGTAGCCTATTTGCTAAATTTTCTTGTGATTATACATATTTCCGTCGGGTGTCTAAGTAGCAGAGTATAGCTGGCATTCTGCTAATCAGTGGTGCAGTTGCTGGTTATATTTTGTAGTAAATCTTTGTCATATAAGTGACCGTTAATTGACTCTCTTTAAAAGCAGATAATTAGCAACACTGTCACAAAAGTGCAGTAAAATCACCGTTCACAGTAATTTTATTTGGTTATATTTAATAAACCTACAAAATCGACTTCTTTGGCCCAAGTATGAGCTGTTGATGGAACGCACCGCCAAGGTGCGTCCATCAACAGCCTATACGTGGCATTCACCTCATCGACAAAGTGGTTTTGAAATTACTTGAAATAAATAGTTAATTTGCCGCGCATTTGTCACAGTGTTCCTAAGATCAAATTTCACTAATAATAAATAAGAAAAAGAAAGAAATATCCTCACGTGTTACAAGAGTCGGATTGCAGTAATCTTCTTTTTTCAAAATTAGTAAAAATATCCGGTAAAAAGACAAGTATTATCAGTCCATATGCCAATGTAACCAATGCAAGATTCATCAGCTTAACAAAATTATGAACTCGGAGAAACACAGAACACGTTATCAGGACCAGAAGACCGTTGTATAGAAAGAACTGAAATGAGGAATTTTAGTGAGATTTGAGTTCGGAACATTGTACCAGCAAAAGAATGATTTTACTTTTTTGTACACTTTTTAATGAGTTGAAATCAATCTAGGAGAATGTCAGAATATTTGAGGATTTATACATATAATTTAAATAATGTGAATCATTTGAAACGGCAAAACCTTGGACCATACGATCGCTTTTGTTCGACTCGCCGAGTCTGTCTTGATAGCGAAGAATGAAGAAGCAGCCGTGGCTCCTTCCAGAGATTTTGCAAAGCCGTGAAACGCTAAGTGTATACTAAAAAGCTAAAACTTCACACTCACATTTGGGAAATTGCATACAGAAGCATCTCCAACATCGTAATGCACAACAGTGTGAGTAATATTTTCACTACACACTATTGTTATTTCTGTTTGTAGATCCTTGTCATTCTCAGCTTGAAAACATGTAAACTGTGAAAAAAGATTTTGAACTAAGCGGACCAGAAAAATCTCAATTATGGACTGCTGATGAATCGCGATGTCTAAGTACGATATTATAAATACAGTATTTTGTTTTAGTCGTCACACTGCTATTTAGATTTATTGAGATGGCAAACGATCAATTTCTTTTGAAGCAAAGAACAGTATGACCGCACTTACTCATTCTATATTAATGAAAAATAGCGTAGTCGAACTCGATTATTTCTTTTTTCTATTTTGGAATCGGATTGATATTTTCTGAATCAAATATATTTAAATCAAAATCCTGTTATTATTAAACAGAGGCATCTTTCAAAATGATTCGAGACATAAAAATATTGACTGTTTTCGGGAAATTTACTTTGCAACTACGGCTGGGCAAAACCGAATCATGTGTAATTCGAATCTTATTCGAATAATTTTTTGAGAATCGGATCGAATTTCTTAATCTAATTCTTTGTAAACAACAAATATCCCTATATTTTTACTATCATAACTTGTCCCCAGAGTTTATTGTACATTTTCAATTCATATCCAGTGACTAGGGGCAATAATTTTCATATTTTAACGACAAAATACAATCGATTTTGGTCAAATTCGACCAAAATCGATTGCATTTTCTCGTTAAAAATGAAAATTCTAGTTCTTTAACAAGGTTTTGTTCCTATGCATAATACACGATTATTTCGAATAAATTGTGCTTCGAATCACCGAATCGAATTGTCCAGTCCTATTTGCAACTAAATGTTTGATTTACACAGTTTGATTCAACGAAAATGTACACAATAATTCACGGTTCGCAAATTTAATCAAATATCATTTATATAATCCAACTTACCATTCCGCTGACAGCAATAATTAAATTGAGGAATAATGCGATGTAGATAACGAGATATCTCATATGGAGAGATTCCTGGAAAATATAAAAATACCACTTAATCTTTTCTGCTGTAACGAAATGGGTCATGTTTGTTATATTTGCAAAACTGATAACTTTAGGGATGACGATGCAATAATTTTTGTGATGAAAAATGAAATACACGGTTACGTATAATCGAACATACGCGCGCAAACCAAACGGTGAAATTGGCTCGAAATGATTCAAGTTTTAGAAAAACTAATGCTTTTTGCCAAATAACAGCACATCGCACAGCACAACTGAAAATCATTTCTTTGGCGATATCGCCATTCGCGTTAAAAAGAAGATCGCACCGAAGTCTTGCCAAATCTAACATTACCGTTATCCATGACTCGCTACCACGCTAAAAACCTTTTCAAGCATGTGCTGTTACACTGTAACAAAAGTACAGTAAATTTACTGGTCATTTGCAGTAATTGCATTTTTCAAAGTTGAAAAATAACGCCATGTTGATGAGACTTATGCCAATTATGGACTGTTGATGGACCGCACCTTCGCGGTGCGTTCCATCAACACCCCATATTTGGCCAAAAAAGTCAATTTTATATTTTTTTCAATATCGCCAAATAAGATTACTGTCAAAGACCAGTGATTTTGTTGCATTTTTACAGTGTAGAGACCAATACTTGTATAAACTTGGATTCGTCCCTTTTTTTGACCTTTGACCTGTCTATTTACCTGTATAAACGATGATAAATGTCGTATAACTCGTGGTAGACCAGTATGATCCTCAGCAACAGTAACAAACATAAGTAATCCATATACAACTGAAAATACTGATACATCAATGTAGATCAAGTAAAATCTGGAAAAAGAATAATTCTGTACAAAACGAGAGAAGAGGACGTTGCTGAATAAGCAAAGATTTCTTTTTTCGTGAAATTCATTACATCTCTCGTATTTACACTGATTTTTGCAAACTTTATAAAATTACGACACGCGGGAAATACGTTGAGGCCTTCTTTTACAATGCATATTTAATTAATGCATAAATATATATATATTATTTTCAAACAAATAAAAAGAACGGAGAGAGGGGTATAGTGTGTTAAAAGTAACTTTGACATAATCGCGGCGATGACGAGGGATGTCCCGCAAGCCCAGGATCAATGAAAAACCCATTCAAAGTTTTCGCGGAAAGACATATGTTGCAAATATATAATTTATGTATATATATTATGTAATATATATATAAACTATGTATATTATATATGAATCACATAAAATAAGCAAACTTTTTGCGCGGCTTCAATAATCCTGTAAATACTTACAAAGAGGCAGGTATACAAGCTTGAATAGCAAGAATAACAGCAACAACCAAACATGAGAGCACCAGATTTGATTTGAACAATTCATCACGGAGTTGAGAGAATTTTAATTCGAGGTCATCGTCAACGAATGTTATTGTGAGGTCTGTTAATGTTAAAATGTTAAGCAACGTAGTAGTTGATAGTATGTGCCCAGGGCAGATATCACACTCTGCACCATTGGTCGATCGTTTGTCCAGGGCAGATAAGAACTCATTGCACCCTCTGCACCATAATTCAAGATCATTATTAACGAATGTTATTGTAAGATCCGTTGAACATTTGTTAATAATTTAAGCCAGAGTAGTGGTAGATAGTTTGTGCCCAGGGCAGATACCGCCTACTGCACCCTAATTCAAGATCATTGCTAATAAATGTTATCGTAAAATCTGTTAATGCAAGATTTTGGTGAACATTTTAGACAGCGAATCGGTGGATAGTTTGCCCAGGGCAGATAATACTCATTGCACACTAATTCAAGATCATCATCAAAGAATGTTATCGCAAATATGTTAAACGAGACTTTGTCAAAATTTCAAGCAACAAAATGGTATACACGAGTTTTCATTGCCCAGGGCAGATATCACTCACTGCACCCTACTATAGTAGTAGTTAAATTCTGTATAGAACTTGTTTAAACTTAGATTGAAGTTGCTATAGTTTTTATTAGGTGAATTTTTTTGTTATATCGCCGGTCTTTGCCTCCTGTTGGAGGTGCTTCGATCTTACACCTACACTGGGACAAAAATATCGTAAATTTACTAGTGATTGGAAGTAATTGTTTGTGTACAAAGTTCGAAACGCGTTGTTGCTGAGATTTATACCGCGTATCGGCTGTTGATGGGCCGCACCTCGACGGTGCGTTCCATCAACAGCCCATACCTGGCCAAGAAGGCGATTTTATAGTTTTGCTTCAATATCACCAAACAAAATTACCGTTAAAAACAGTGATTTTACTGCCTTTTTGTTACAGTTTATACGGAGTGGGTTTTCTGAAACAATGATTTAGCTGATATGAATGGGATGCTACAAAGCGAACATCTGATATGCATTACAAGGATGGATGAGGCACACCATGGATAAACGGTTAACAACAAGAGTGCCGACTTTAGATTGGACACAAGCCCCACACAGATTCAAGAACCGGCCTCAGCCAATAATTCGAATTATCTCTCTGACTTTTCGGAAAAATTCACTTGACATACGTCTTCAGCAGGATATACAAGCATAAATTTCTTGTCTCAAACCGAGATTCCGTACTCTCAGCTTTCTTCTCCCCAAAATGAAAATAACTTTTCACACGCTTTTACCTCTAATATGTTCTTTCCCAAGTTGATTATAATTTTGATTTTCGATGCTTCTTAACATTCGATCGTTTATTTCGTCATAATCAGTTTTTCTTTGTTTCCTCGGAGCTAAATTATGAGGTAATATTCCGAGTGAAGCGACTTCTTTGAGCGTTGAAGTCGTCTGTTAGAAAAAGAAAAAGAACCTTTAATTGACAACAGCCAAGTTGGAAAAATTTTATCAAACGTGTGTGCGATGACTAGTCGTTATCATTTTGGCATCACAGATTGACGATCCCGCGTTCGAGTCCCGGCGAGTCCGGCTGGGCGATCCCATGCCAAAATTTTCAGTCTAATCATTTATAAGTGGTCGCTTGTACAGGACCTTTCTCAGACTGATCCATACATAAATGTGACTTAAAAAAGCAACTTTTATTCATCTTGAGTCACTGATGGATCGTGTCGATGAGTTTCACTGTCGCCCAGGGCAGTTACCATCACATTCACGGGCTGGGAAATTCGATTCGGTGATTCGAATCGATTCGAAGTAGAGATTATTCAAATCGGTCGTGAATCCGTCATAGCAACCAAAACTTGCCAAATGAAGTAAAATTTTTCATTCTTATCGACAAAATGCAATCGATTTTGGTCAAATCTGACCAAAATCGATTGTATTTTGACTTTAAAAAATAAAATTTTTCCTTATTGGGCATGGAATCTAATTGAAAATACATCACTGAGCCGGATTATATGCCAATATTTGTAAATCGTAACTATATATTTCTTATTTATCATAATGGAGACAAAAAATAGTAATAGTAAAATTGGAATATTTGTTATTTTTATGAAATTCGCCATTCGAACCGATTCGATATAATTATCCCTGCCATAATTTTTCCCGGTCGTAACGTTCATTCCACCACTGAGAAAAAGTGCAGTAACTGTAATCTTACCCGGACGATGGCGAAAACACAATCGCATACGTTCGAGCAACTTTAAACCCCGCACTCTCTCAAAGCAAAAACTTATTAATAATACCTTCTTCCTTCTCTTTTTGTTAATACTTGAATTTGTCAGTAAATTTTCGAACGGTAATTCCGGTTTCCAGCCTTTTTCACTGAACGATCGATTCCGTCTGTGTTTGAATGAAAGTTTAGGGAACACTCCGGGGGTCAACGACGATTTTGACTCCAATTTTTGTCTTGGTTTCGGTTTCTCATAACCATTGCTCATGAGTGGACTGGATGGTGGGTGACGAACGTCACTTCCGTTGATGGTAACGTTACTTCCGCTTTCTTCGTCGCTCCGTTTGCGACGTTTTCGTCCAAACATTTTCATTATCACCATTGGCATTCTAAAAAATATTTTTTTTAGTATTAATTGTAGCCAGGTTATTATCGCGAATTAGCTATCTCGTTTTTTTTGGGTTTTTTTTATTTATCGCGCTATATTTCAAGATGAAATTTTTTTCTAGTCACTTCTTAGAGTGGATCACTTCGTAAAAGCCTATATTATAACTGCTGGGTTTCATCAACAGCCCATAATTTGCTAAGAAAATATAATTTTATAGTTTTTTTTCAATAACAACATGTAAAATCACCGTCAAAAACCGTTGATTTTACTGTATTTTTGTTAAAGTTTACAAAACACAAATACCTACCTCCATCGTCTCCTGGCAGCAGATGAAGTTGATGACGTATCACTGACTGCATCCAGTTTAGCAGCGACACCGTTTGACAGATTGCCTGTAAATGAAACAGAAATCTGTCACTTTTTAATGCCTAGAGAATCGCGTTTAAACGATACATTTAAAAGTAATTTTTGTTTGAAGAATATGTTCCAAGGTTTCAGAAAATCAAAGTATTGCCTTTTACGCCATTTTGCGAAAAAATCACAGATTTTAATCCAATTTTAGGCGACCGCGATCAAACAGACTGGACTCCGCAAGACGGTGGCGCATATTTAATAAAATGAGCCTAAGGGGGGAAATCTGGATGGGAAGGAAATTTGCTTTGCTGTAGCTAATCATTCTGGTAACTTGAACTTTAGCAGAAGATTAATTGCAGAATTTCTGCTTTGATGTAAAAAACGATTTCGCGATTTTGTATCTCAGTCGGCGGCGAGATCCAGCAGTAGCAAATCATTGGTCTGTAGAATTTTGTTTCAATATTTCATTTTACTGCTTCTATTTGATTGTGCAATCAATTTTTAAACAAAAAATACATTCACAGTCAGAGCAAATGCACATGCTAAGTGGTTGTTGGGCATGAAACCACCACTAGGTTCACTGCCACATAGCAAATAATTCGAAAAACCCTCCTAATAAAGGGCCTTGGCCCTGGTTTGACTAGACTGTATAAGGAGTAGTAAAAATAAGTTGATCTTACCATTAGAGAGTGACTTTTTCATATGAATGTCCGGTATTTGGTTGATAATGATAGATGGCACTCTCTGTCTGCTTGGTGTCATTGGTACTTCATCTGGTACTGAAAGACTGGTCTTAGTGGTCGGTGTTGGTAAACTTTGGATTGTTGACTCTGATTCTCGTTTTTTCTGGAACGTAAAGTTGATAGTTTCACGTGGAGATACATTTTTTTGCTTGGAAAATTACCATGTACATTTGTCTTTAACAAAAGTTCAAAGAAATGTAAAAAAGTTCGAATTACCAACAAGATCGCACACCTTCTCAAATCCAACATGTCTTACAATTGCTCAAATCGATTGGCAACATTTACTCGGCGATAGATTCAGCTGAGTTCCGTCGAATGCACTACACATAGACCACTTTTTGGCCGTGCAAATAATCATTGGTGCATGCACAACAATTTCTCATCATTAGCCATAGCATTTCAGAAAAGTTCTATTCCAACGGATTAGTTTGGTCGTTTATAGAGCCGTTACTGTTTATATATTTTACTGTAGCCTTTTGCCTCTCGAGTGATAGGTAATTGGTTCTGTTCGGCGCTATTTTCGGCCTTGCTCTGAGTATACTCTAACAAAAGCACCTTAAATTTACTGGTCATTTGCAGTAATTGCATATTTTCAATGTTACAAAAACGCTATGTTGATGAAATTTATGCCAATTATGGACTATTGATGGACCGCACCTTTGCGGTGCGTTCCATCAACATCCCATATTTGGCCAAAAAAGTCTATTTTCAATTTTTTTTTTAATACTGCCAAGTGAAATTACTGTCAAAGACCAGTAATTTTGTCGCATTTTTTGTTACAATGTAGATTCCAACACGCAAAAAATCAGGTCTGTTTTTCAACACTCACTTGGTCATGGCCAGAACCGTCGGGCAAACCAATCAACGCGGAAGTACTGGTTAAACTTCCGTTTTCATTATGAATTTCAATGACTGGGTACTGTTGGGCAGACTGTGCCGATATTGGAGTGGAAGACCTCCGACTTTTACTGGGGGATGAAGCTCTGGAATCGTTATCTGTGCATTCGTCAAAACGTTGTTGGTCGTAGCGATCGACTATCAGGTAGGTTTTGATGTTGTTCTCACGAAGAAAGCGATTGCGAGTTCCTCCTTGACCGTCTTCCACCTACAAAATGTAAATTTTTATATTTGAGCTAAATCGAAATTAATTTATCAGGACATCAGGATTCGCATCGTTAGGAGATATGCCTTTATGATGGCCAGGTAACAACTAGGTCCGGGCAAAACCGGGCCGGGGCCGGGCATTTAGAATTCGAATCTGATTCGAACAATTTTTTCGAATCGAATCATAAATTCCATACAAATAACAAATATCTCATTTGTACTATTACAACTTGTTCCCATTGTGAAAATCAAAAAAATTATAGTTTATATTGCCTTTTCAATCCACACTCCATTTCTAACAGCAATAAGTTTCATATTTTAGAATTTTAATTTTTAACGACAAAATGCAATCGATTTTGGTCAGGTTTGGTCAAGTTTTATCAAAATCGGTTATATTTTGTTGTTAAAAATGAAAATCCTTGTTCATTTTGCAAGTTTTCGTTTCTATGAACGATTCACGATTGATTCGAATAATTTGTGCTTCGAATCGATTCGAATTCAATTGCCCAGCCCTAATAACAACACGAACATAATTTCACATTTTATTGCAAATTGCCTTTCGTTAGAAAAGCCTTAATTCCGTTAAATTCAAAATGAGAAATCTGAAGAAGAAAAGATTTTTTAGATAATTTTGCCCTAAGGACACACCAGAAAAGTTATCTTACCTTGTTTTGCCACATAGCCTTCGGCGCAATTCGTCTGTGAACCATGCTTAACAAATGTGACAATTTCTGTTAGATTTCGATGAAATATGACACAATCAATAAATCATTTTAAACTACCAAAGTCAGGTCCCTTACATACCTCATAATCCCCAGATAAGCACTTATACACAGCTTCAGATATATGAACTCGTCCCGGTACGCCGCCTGATTCCATAGCGTTTGCAATATTAACATCATTTGACCAGACATCAAATTGCCATTTTCTGAGACCAAGTACACCGCACTGCACTGAACCGGTGTGTATCCCTAGAATGTGGAGAATGTAGTCAAACATTTAATTGAAAGAGTACACAGTTGCAACAGCACAGTAAGGTTACTGTTCACAATCAAAGTCACAGTTCACACCCACAGGTATATACAGCTGGGCAAAACCGAATCATTTGGAATTCGAATCTGATTCGAATAATTTCTTCGATTCTTTAATTCCATAAAAACAACAAGTATCCGAGTTTTACTATTACTATTATCGTCTCCATTATGATGATCAAGTAATTTACAGTTACGAATTACAAACATTAGCTCAAACAGAATTAAACGCGATTTATTTTTAAATACTCTAATTCCAACAGCGAAAATTTTCATTCGATTTCGGTCAAATTTGACCAAAATCGAGTGCATTTTGTCGTAAAAACTGAAAATTCCAGTCCATTTAACAACTTTTGTTCCTATGAATGATCCACGATTGATTCGAATAACCTGTTCTGAATCGCCGAATCGAATTGTCCAGCCCTAGCTGTATATTTGTACAATTTGAACTCGCAATATTGGTAGGCTTTATGCAAAATGATGTCAGCTGATGGATCGTGAAATGCGCCACTTTCCAAGTACTTCGCCAAAATTAAAAGATTTTATAGTTTTGGTTTATCGAAAGGCAAGATTGCTGTCAAAAAACTGCGGCCTTACTGCAGTATTATTACAGTGTATGTTTCAATTTTATGAAAAAACGTACTTATCAAGGTTGGAGGCAGTATCAGTACGATAGTACGGTACGATTCGTTTTCAAATGTCGTACTTTGTACGATACGGTACGAAGTTCGATATTTATTTCGTACCGTACTCTTTTTCGTACCTGCGCACTACACATATTATTCTCAAATGAATTCAAAAAAATAATTTTGTTTAACAGCTTTGCCGTTTTATAACCGGGCGCAGATAATATAATTTTTGTCTATCACGGAATTTTTTAAACAAGCGACAATTTTAAAATGATTTAAAGCGGCGCAGGTAGGGCAATAAAAAATATAACTGTTTCACTTGAGCTAATTTGATGTAACTATGTCGTATATCGATTTTACTGTCCTGGATTTTGAACCACATGGGATAAAATTGTATCACTTTGATCTAAGACGTTGGTGATGCTTCTCGCGGGGGCTGGGCTAGATTTTACAAATAAGGTTGTTTTGGACTTTGGTCGTTGGTACGGTTCGAAATTGCTGCCTAGCAAATCGTACCTGTTTTCGTACCGGTACGAAATTTAGTACAATAAATGGAAAATATTAATCGAACTTATTTTCGTACCGGTACGAAGTTGTACGAAATAAATAATATCGCACTGTACGTTACGGAAAATTTTCGAAAGGTACAGTACTGAGTTCGGTATGAAATTATTTTGATGGTTGGAAGTTCGATGAAATTTTCGTACCGTACTACCACCCTTGCTGACAAGTCACCACTGATATGCCAAGATGTAGATGGAATGTTGTCTTATTAAAGGTCTACATAATCGATTTCTTTTAAATAATGTTTCCGGACTCGAACAGAGTGAATTTCAACAAAGAAAAATTATATCCTCAAGGCAAACTCACCAATCCTCATTTGCATTTTGTTGTCGGTATCTTCCACTCTCTTTAATACTTCGATCATGTCCAATCCCATCTCAACACAACAGTGGGCGTGGTCGGGGCGTGGCTCAGGAATTCCAGACACACAATAATAGCAATCACCGAGTATCTTGATCCTCAGACAATTATGCTTCTGGGCCAGTCTGTAAATAATTAGATAGAAGGTCAAACGTGTAATTATTTAAGTCGTGGTCAATGTGGTTTATGTTGATGTTTCACTTTTATTGTTATTTTCCACTCGTCAATATAACTATACAGTAAGTTACTATTAGCGTAGCCTTGTAGTATACAGGCTTCGGAATAGTCCTAACGTATTTCCTACGTGTCATAAGAGGCGACTATAAATGAATGGATCAAACCCCAGCAAAGTATGATCAAGATCGATGAAAGAAAAGGCCTCCAACGAGCAATACACGCGGAATGCCCCTGGGCCTGGCACTGTAACCCACAGCCTTAGGACGATGCTCGATCACCTTACCGGTTCCTCATATGTTCCACACGGGATGGAACGGCAAGACGCAAGATAAATCTCGTAGCCAGATAGAATTGTAAACATTGTTATTTGCATACTGTGAAATAAAGTTCATTTTATTTCAAAAAAACAGGAAGTGTTGGATGGTTTTGTAATCGCCCAGGGAAGATACCACTCACTGCACTTTATTTTAGCGATTCAGTTCCTCTGGGATGTTACCCACTTATAGAGTGCAGTTGCTGTTACTACATCTTATAATAGCTCTTTGCTATTAAGTGGCCGTTAGTTAGTTAGTCCTTCCGGCCTTGCTCAGAGTGAATTTCAATATAACAACGTTGTTCCTTCACATGCTTTAACTTTCAAATTGAATCTTTGAATTTCGAATCAAATCTTTCCGAAAATAAATATATTTAAAGAATTATTGAGGAATTGAATGGATGGCTGATTTTTTCTATTACATTGATTCGGAAATTTTTAAAATATAAATAAATTCGCACAATAAGCAACCAAACTTTCGCTTAATACAGTCAAAAATTTTACTTTATTTTTTGTGAAAGCGTGTTGTTGATAAAAGCGTATGGCACAATTTGATAGTCACAAAATATCTTATTAGCCAGCTTTTGTTAAGAATAAGTCACTGATGGATCGCGTCGCTCAGACGCGATCCATCTGTGACTTATCCTTGACAAAATGAAATTTCTCATCGGGTTCATGAATTGATCACGATGTGGTTGTGGTGTTGGCGTTGTTGTTTAAAGATCAACCCAGGGTGTAATAACTTTGATAAGCTCAAGAAAATCATATCTTTCTGACCACACCAACGTCGATAAGTATCCGTGTTCAGGGGTATCCACTGAAATGAGTGTATATAAAAACTGAAGTGGAGTCGAGTCGGACTTGATGGGAATCGAACTCGTGATCTTCAAACCGCCTGTGATGCCAACACGATAACCACCTCGCCATGGGAATGAAAAATTATTTTTTTCACCTGTCAAATCTTGCAAACATCTCGTTGAGTGTCGAGACCAGTCTCTGCGGTGACAATACCGTTGACATTTCTGTGAATCCCTTTATATCCGCGTACAATATGCTAAAAGGAAATGTGTTATTAAAAAATAAATTAGGTCAAGGTTATCACGAGTATTCTCATATTCCTAAATATTGATTCGCACACTGTAACAAAAATTTAGTGAAAAGTGCGACTGTTTTACAGCAATTTTACTCCGTTTCATGGTAAAATGAAATAAGTTATAATCCACCAAAGTATGGGTGCCTGATGAACGTGCCTGCCTGGGAACCTCCAGTAACAGTCCATACTTGGCATAAATCTCATCAATAAGACGTTATCAAAGTTTTGAAATGTACAATAAATTTACTGTTCTTGTCAAATACACGATGACAAAACTACGGTACACACTGTTACAAAATGGCATGGAATCTACTTTTCATTTGCAGTAATTGTATCTTTTGTGAGTTCAAAACTGTCTCGTTGATTAAGTTTTTGCCTAAAATGAGCTGTTGATGAACCCCACATTGGCGGTACGTTTACGTTTGAAGTTTTATTTCGAAATTAACAAGTGAAATTACTGTCAAAGAGAAGTGAATTTATTGCATTTTTGTAACAGTGTATCTACGCTCATTCGCAGTAATTATATATTTCGAAACTTTGAAACCACCTTGATGCTAAGATTCATACCAATTATGGATTGTTGATCGATCGCACCTAGAGCGGTGAGTTCCATGATTTGTATAAACTTGTATTATGAAATTATTCCAATATCACTCAATAAATAACTGTCAAAAGCGGTGATTTTACTGGTTTTTGGTAACAGTGTTCGTAAAAAAAGACATACAAATGTCAATGACATTGGGACAAAAACCAAATTTATCTCGTTCAACATAATTGATGCGTGTCATAATATAGAGCTCATTAAAGAAATAGATTATCACGACCACCCATTCTAAGAAGTATATTGAATTATTCATCCCATTTGAGCAAAAAAATGCGTTTTGCGTCATTTTAGACAAATTCACGCTATAGGTACGAGATTTAGCCCGTTGTTGAAATGATACAGCGCTCTCACTGTGCCGCATGTGTTTATAATCACATTCTGGAGTGTGGGTCACCCTGGCCAAAACTTATATCATTGTCGACTCATAGCCTAGCCTACCCAAGTTACTAAACCTGGGTTAAGTGTTGGGCATGGATTAACGAGCCGGACCCGTCGGGACCCAAACGCGAGATCTTGAACCTGCGACGTCAAGATGGTAACCACTGGGCGTCATCGCCTTACAATCGCAGCCAATTTAAATGATTTAACGCGTTACACTGTAACATTAGTACAGTAAATTTACTGGTCATTTGCAGTAATTGGATATTTTCAAAGTTGAAAAAACGCCATTTTAATGAGATTTATGTCAATTATGGGCTGTTGAGGGACCACACCATCCCGGTGCGTACAGTACAGTTACATGTTGGAGATTTTCCGGCGTTACACTTCGATTTTAATCGCTCTGAGCAAGCCGGGAAGCAGCAGCCGAAAAGGAACCAACTAACGGCCACTTAATCGCAGAGAGACACTACAAGATGTAGTTCCAGCAACTGCACTCTAAACGGAAAACATCCCAAATGGGACTGAACCGCCATGGTAGCGAGCAGTAAATGGTATCTTTCCTGGGCGATGGTACAAGATTCACAAGTTTCTTGCTTCCAGTTGTTCTTCTGGAATATTATAGTCAGTTCTGGGCAATTCGGTTCGGTGATTTGAAGCACAATTAGTTCAAATCAATCATGAATCGTTCATAGGTACAAAAACTTGCTAAATAAACTAGAATTTTCGTTTTTTAAGACAAAATGCTATCAATTTTGGTCAAATTTGATCAAATTCGATAGTATTTTGCTGTTAAAACATGAAAATTGTTGCTCTTAGACAATGTAGTGTGAATTGAAAAAACACTACAAACTATCAATTTCTTCATCAACCATGATGAAGTCGTAATAGAAAAAATGGGATATTTGTTATTTACATGGAATTAGTGATTCGATCAGATGCGAATTCCAAATGATTCGGCTTTTTGGTTTCGCCCAGCCCTAATTATAGCTTATACTCCTCCCAAAAAATTACCAAAATTATTACTGCGACGGGTGAAGTAACAAGTTTTCGACTTTGGATTTGAGAGCTTCTGTTTTAATGTATTATTGGGTCTTTGGCGAGACTCGAACTCGGGATCTTCAATCTACATTCCACGACGGTTGCAATGTGAAAATTTTTTATTTCAAAGCACATATTTTTCAGTAAAATTTCTCTCCATAAATTTGGAAGTGTGAACAAATCGTACCTGACGTTGTCATATTTCTTGATATAAATCTTGTTAATTTGATCCGAATGTACCCGTGATGCCGTTCTCATCAATGGTGATCCCGGTGCTTTTGTGTTGTCGACTTCGGAGATATCGTTGATCATCTGCAGGGCTATGAAGCGAGGTATCACCGACAAAATCAAACGCTCCTATCGTATAAAAAGGAAACAACGAGTTGAATTTCATTTGCAAACTAACAAGGAAATTTAGGTTGTCGTTTACTGCATCAGTAAAATATAAATGGATGGGATGGATTATCATTTTTTCTTCGAGAGAAAAAAAATGTGACTCATATAGCAATACTCGACCTCTCGTGTAGTTTTCAGTTCCAACTCGGCGATGCAGATTTCTTATCACCCTTACTGGTTTTTTTGGCATCCACATGGCCGACAGATGCTACGCGATCTCATCGACGCGATCCATCAGTGACACATACTTAACAAAAGATATTTCGGGAACAATATTTTTGGATTGGGATCACGAATCAAATATTTTGAACTGCCTTGTCGATGATACTTTATTCATTTAAATTCCCTTCATGTAAATCTGAGAAATTTAACGAACATACAAATTAACAGCCATTTATATATATTGCAAAAAACTCGCATTAAAATTTAAAACCGGCGATTTCAATCAACGAGTAAATATAATACAAACGGGTATACCTGATTATAGTTTTCCCTCTCCAGTTTTAATCTCGCCTTAATACATTGTCTAGTTTCAATAAAAGTTTGCCTTTGAGCTCGATCCATGAGAAAACTTGTCCATACTCCAGCTATGTGAGCGCATAACGTCACCAGCACTATCGCTACTACAAATCGAGCAAATGTATTGGAATCCACAGATGTAAAAGCATGGATGGAGTTTCCATATAAATTTTGGTTGGTTGTACTGTTTGCACTGTTATCGGTTTTTGCTTCAGCCGTATAACGGGATATATACTCTTCTGCTGATAGATTTAAAGAGTCAACATATTCTGGAAAATCAGTAATTTTCTCCGAATTCAATGAAGGGAACTCTGTGTTCCTAGTCCTCTCTGTGAGTGAGTTGTCTCCAAAGGCGTTTATAGTGTCTTTGACAAAATATTCCGTTAATTTAGTGTCCGGTTGCACCGTAGCGGTTATTAAAAGAGCAGAAAACATCTTTAGGAGTTTTGAACTTGACGAGTTTGTTACGCTTCCACTCATTGCAGAAGAGTCAGTGTAACTTGCAGTGGTAGTTGTATTATAGTCCATAGTTAATGTAGAGGCATTAGATGTGCTAGTATCACTAGTTGCGACTACATAGCAGATTGTGCGGCCCAATATTTCCAATAATGATTGAATGAAAGCCAAACAAGCAGCCTGAATTTGACGAAAATAAAAAAAAAATAAAGTTAATAAAATCATGAGCCAGTACTGCAGGACTCGGACCCGCATTTTGAGATGCGATAACTAATTGTTGAACACAAATGTAAAGAAACATTGAGCGATACTCTATACAACCCCTTCGTGGGCGCGATGGCCTAGTGGTTAGACATGTTGGCATCGCAGGTTGAAGATCTCGGGTTCGAGTCCCCGCGAGTCCGGCTTGCATATCCATGCCCTCCATTAAACCCAGGGTGTAATAACTTGGGTAGGCTAAGCCGAACAGGGAAAGATCATATCTTTGCAGCAACTGTAACCCTGTCCGCATATGAGTGGCCGCTGTTATAGAGCCTTGGACAGGGTGGCTATTAAAAAAAGTGCGGACTTCAGATGTGCTGTAAAGTTGCAGTTACATGTCATAAAAGGAAAGGAAGTGGTAGTGGAAGTGCCAATCGTCCAGTGCAGATGTGATTTGCATTTTTCCGCTTAGTGTACACTTGCTTGTTGCTAGTCAGATGGTCTCAAATAGATACTGTTCAACTGAATTTCAATTGAAAAAATGCAAACTTACCCATGTCAAAGGTAAAGGTAACATAGTATAAGTAACGAAAGTAAAGCACAGTAGCAAAGGCATTCCTTCTGATACAAATGAAAGATGAGCGCGTCGCTCAACGTTGGAAAAATAAATATCGAATTGTCCGAATGCGACCATGATCACCCATGTTATCAAACCGTAGATCCTGAAATAAAAAAAAAATAAATAACAAAGAAAACAAGAATGCGTTAGATGGTTTTACCTCGCCTTAAGCAGATATCATCAACTACACGCCACTACGGCGAGTCAATTGTGCATGAAATGTTTTCCGCTTAGAATTGCTGGTGCTACACTTCAAGTAGGGTTTTTCAGTGCGGCTGGCCGTTGGTCAGTTTTTTTTTAGTCCTGCTTAAAATCTTGAGAAACCATAGTAAATTTTTCATAAAAAATAAATTTGCGACAAGTTTGACGTAAGGAAATGTTAGATTTAAAATAGATATTCAGCGATTAGCGAGTAGCCAATATAGTTTTGGAATGAACATAGGAATGTTAAAAAAAAGTAGAATTACGTTTCAAAACAGAATATAATAAAAAATATTATTATTTTCGTAAAATTTACTAAAATTTTCCAATTATTTTACCGCATGTTTGACAGCGTATGAAAAAAACACAAAACTTACTGCAGTTTTATCCACGACCATTCATGCGAAGGCGAACTGTTTTGAAATGTTAAAGTTATGATGATGATGAAACCCAGGAACGTAGAAGCTGATGTCGTTATATAGGCGACTTCAGTTATATCGGTGATCATATGGTATGAAAGAGATACAACCTGGAAAATATATATATATTATTTTTTAAAGAACCCACTCTAAGCGAAGCTAGTAGAACTCCAATAAATCGACACTGGTAAGACAAAACGAAGAACCAGGCAGTACACTCTAGGCGGAAAACACCCCAGAACTGAATCGCCAAAAATGTGTAATAAGAGTTAGTCACGCTTTGCAGTCTAGCTTATTTCTTGCTTGTCGCAAGATGTGAATAAAATAAAATAGTGGTAAATGGTTTTAACTGCACTTATTTATGGAGGTTCAGTTCTCTCAGGGACGTTATAGCGTACTAGTGTGGTACGGTATGGTGCTTCCATCTTGATTAGATCGAACACCATACGAAAAAATGTTTCCTACTAATCATTTCCTCATTATCTATTATAACTTGCTAAAAACTAGCATTCATATCGCATACCAAGGGGAAAACGGCCTAAAATGTCTGGAAAGTCATTCTGCTATGTTTTCGAAACGGTGAGTGGTGGAGGGATGGCGTCATCCGCTCTTGTCTGATCTCATTCTACCATAGTTCACTTACCTTAGCAATTAACAATAAAATTATCAGCGCAATCAACGATCCTCTTTTTTCCATGAAGAAATATCTGTTGTAAATATCCTCTAATACTCCGTTGAATGAATTTCGGAATGTTGGCAAAATAACTGCATTTAATAGGTATCCAAGTCTGAAATTAATTTTAGAAATTATTCTATTACATAGCAAAATGTAAATTAAACAAATTTCCATTCTTTCTCGTAAGTGAAAGGTTTGTAAGCTATTATAAGTTAGCGTGATGGCCTAGTGGTTGAACATGTCGGCATCGCCGATTGCAGATCTAGGGATCGAGTCCCGGCGGACCCAGGGTGTTGTAACTCGGGTAGGCTATGGCGAACAGGAAAGATCATATCGTTCCAGCAATGGTAACCCTGGACGTCTTTAAGTGGCCGCTGTTACAGGGTCTCTTGAGCAGGGTGATCCCCTGCTCCTCATCACTTAGGAGGTCAGATGACTGATATTGGTGACGCAACTAACGCGGCAAGACTGGGGCACGCGCCCAGAAACATTTAACAGGTCAAGGCTTCGCGGAAACTCGTAAATATGGCACACGGGGTACAAAATCTGCGCCTGCTTATACATTTTCACTCGGGCTGGGCGATTCGATTCGGTGATTCGAATCAATTCGAAGCGCAAATTATTCGAATCATTCGTGAATTTTCATAAAAACGAAAACTTGCTAAATGAACTAAGATTTTCATTTTTACCTACAAAATGCGATCGATTTTGGTCAAGTTTGACCAAAATCGATTATATTTTGTCGTCAAATTATGAACAGTGTTGCTAATAGACATGTAAATTGAAAATGCAATTTAAACTATAAATTTCTCGATTTTCACATTGGAGACAAATTGTAGAGGTACAAATGGCATGTTTATTATTTACATGGAATTTATGATTCGATCCGATTCGAAAAAATATTCGAATCAGATTCGAATTCCAAATGATACGGTTTTGCCCAGCCCTAAGTATGAAGTATCAATGATATATGACTCTTATGTATGTGAACAGCAAAAATAATACGCCTTACCAAAACAAGATCCTAGTTGAGTCACCGGGTATAGCTCAAGTAACTAACTACCTTACTAGCTTCTAGCCACGGAAATTTCTTGAAAAAGTATCGTTTTAATTCAAAAAATTTAACCGCCAACAAATGGTCGCAAAGGTCGTTGTGTTACACGACGCGAAGTAAAATTTCAATTGAGGAAAAGCGGTTTTCGATTTCACAAATACTGGGTCAAAGTGCAGAAAAGGTAAATTTTCAACTAACTTATATGATTTGTTAAATTGTCTCGGCAAGACATCTTCGTCTATGATTGTTTGTCGGTACGTGCTGACGTCCTCATCCGCCACGGAGAAAGAGCCCGGTGTGATTCGATTTGGTCTAGTAGGTGTTTGAGGGTTTTGATCTTCTGAACTGTGACCCGATGATAGGTTGAGTAGCGTCGTCTGTCGTTTGAGGATTTCTCTGTAAAAATAACAAGACATCGTACCGCTCGTCTGGCACTCCGTTCAGATTAAGTTTCAGTTCAATTTCGATGTATTTCACTGAGAGAGCAGTTTCTGGTACTAGTTTTTATGTAGTACCTCTTTGCCATATAAGTGGTTACATTAGCCTATTTAGGGGTCAAGCCCCTCTCCCCCCCCCCCCTCCTCTATGACCATAAACAGTTACTCGCCCATTCTAGGCCGTGAAATCCAATTTTTCAAAAGTTTTTACCGCAGTTTTCTACTGTTTTATCCTGTTCTAAAAAAACAACCTCAGTTTAAAGAAAACTTTTTCGCTTGCGGCGGCAATAATGACGTCATAATTTCACTTAGATATGTCTTCGAAATCACCCCCCCCCCCCCCCCCCCCCCCCCCCCTTTTGCATGGTTCTAAATATGCCACTGTGTCTTTCGTTCCTATAGATTCTTTTTAGGTTTTGCCCAGGAAGAATTAGAAACAAAATTTCGATTCTAAATTTTTAAACGTCATTGGGGATGACGCTACATTTATTAAAATTTTTCCAAAGCTTCATAGATTTAGATTCGGAAACGAAAAAAAAAATTTACATAATATGATTTGCCGAGAAAAAGCGTTTCCGAAAAAGGCTTTCATGGTATTATATAATGAATTTTTGCGTAAAATTAACGGGCAATTTGACACTGCAAGCAATCAAGATTTCCTTCGGTCGTTTTAGTCACTGGCTGCCTTGCATATAATAACCTGTTAAAACTTTGAATCGTTTCTGCTTCAGCACTTATATGTGTTGTACCGATGTGCTGATACCTGGCCACTCGCCGTACCTGGAAATATATGAAAAGTGATGATTATAAAAACTTTGATAAAAATGCAGTAAAATCGCCGTTGTTGTGATTGAATTCAAATATACTTTTTCCAATCAAACTGTAAAAAAATGCAAGGAATTTACAGGTCTTTTTGAAGTAATTGAGTATTTCCAAAGCACGAAACTGCGTTGTTGATGAAATTTAGGTGGCGATTGTGAGAGAAAAAATGTGAAAAATTTACTGGACTTTTGCAGTAATTGAAAATTTCCAAAGTATACTGCCTTTTTGATGAGAATAGTGTCGCATATGGGCTGTTGGTGGACCGCACTTTGTCGGTGAGATAAGAGAAAAATGCAAAGAATTTACTGGTCTTTTGCAGTAATTGAATATTTCAAAAGAACGAAACTACCTTGTGGATGAGAATTATGTCGGATATAGGCTGTTGATGGATCGCGCCGCACATACTGTCCAAAAAGCTCGATAGTAAGGATTAATTTCAATAACAGCAAGTACAATTACTGGCAATGACTGGTAATTTTTGTTAGAGTACAATTATTGGTTGTTATGGGTTGTCAGGGCTTTAAGCTAAAAAATATAAAACCGGGTAACAGATGGAGATGTCATATATTCCTTTAAATCATGCTATTAACGGTGTAACGGATTATATTGTAAATATTAATTCTGTTGAGTATAAGCCACAGATCGACCGCGTCTCGACGACGCGGTCTATTAATGGCTCGTACTCAAAATACGAGATGTGGTCATCGCGTGATAGTGTTAAGGACACAGACAAACAATAAAAAACGCAAATAATGATATTAATTCATAATAGGCGGGCAAGGAAAAAGGTCGATTGGGTTGCAATAGGTATATCCATATGTTTTTCCGTGTTCTCCTTTTACCATTAATTTTACTATTTCTAATCTTTAAATACGGACGCTATGAATCATTAAAAAAAATTATAACAAATAATGAATGCGATCGTTTTTTTTCATTGAAATTCGCTCTAAGCAAAGATGGAGGAAACACCAACTAACGGGAATTTCACTTTAAGCGGAAGAAGTGGTGGATATCGTACCATCGCCTAGGACAGATACCACTCACTGCACTTTACCACGATGATTCAGTTCTGTTTGGAATGTTTTCCGTTTAGAGTGCAGTTGCTGGTACTATATCTTTTAGTGGCTTTTTGCTATTGGGTGGCCGTTGGTTAGTTCACTTTGAGGGCTGCTTCCGGCTTTGCTTAGAGTGAATTTCAATAAAAAACACACACACATAACGGAACTAGGACGCCACGGTAAAGTGCAGTGCGAGGTCTGAATGACGGTTGAACACTATCACTTCACATGTTGCAGTATATGCGTTACACGGTATACACCGTTACTCCATACATCGATGTTATCTCAAAAATTTTATGTACTAATGGACTTTTATTTAACTTCATAACAACTGCCGCGAAATTTATTCTTTTGCAAAACACCTAATGCTCTGTCCGATATTTGATTTAATCGAACCGAATATCAGCGACGGATGGACCGTTCTTAGACGACTCTGTCTATTAAAGATCGATGCCAAGTCTAACAGAAATTATAGTACCGTACAGCAAACTTTATCCAAACGATTCCATCGAGTAAAATGTTTCTAGTAGATCATGGGCCACCGATGGATCGCGCCGCGGAGGGCGCGGTCCATCTGTGACCCATAGTTTACTAAAATAAATTATTGGCTGTGGTAAAAAAAAAACTTTATCGCCTTCAATAAAAAAAATTTTCTGAACTCCGTGTTTAATATGTAGACGCATATTATCAATATAAAACGTGATGAGTGCTTAAAATAATTTCACGATAAACCCCGGTAGCATAAAATTGATTATTCTGAGTTAAATCTAAAAAAGGGGAAAAATGGCAACGACTGGTTAGGAATGGGCCACTAATGGATCGTGCTACCGACATTTCACCCAGAATTCAACCCAGGGTGTAATGAATTAGGCGAGCTTGGCCACAATGTAGAATTAAATTAAGCGCCTGATCTGCCATGTAGGTCCGTCTTATAGAACAGTCATAACGTATATCCTCTGGAAAAGGAAACAAAGGAACGGTAGATGGTGGTAGATACCACTCACTGCACTTCACAATGGCGGTTCAGTTCCGTTTGGGATTTTTCCGTTCAGAGTGTGTAGTTGATGGCACTACATCTTTTAGTAGCTCTTTGCTATTGAGTGGCCGTTGGTTGGTTCCCTTTGGTAGCTGCTTCCGGCCTTGCTCAAGAGTGAATTTCAATAAAAAAATAAAAAAGGCGGTTAACGTTGAGGCTTTTCTAGCAACAATCCTCTTTCAACCCAATTTCTCTATAGATACTGGTTTACTATAAATAAGATTGGGGGGCAAGTAGAAAAAAGGGGTTTAGGTCGCAGTTAGTCCATCTCATAACCGCATTTTAACACCCCACCCAGAGTGTAATAACTGGGACTGAGCTACGTGAAAAGCGCTATGTATTTCCAGGAACCATCGTCATGTTTATTTGCACAGGGCTCACATAAATGCGCCATTTAAAAATAAAATAAAAATGAAATCAACACAACCTACCGCGTGTTGCCACATCATGGCAGAAGGCCTCGGTATTTCCTTGCTTGGTTTCTTCATCGCATTCATCGCTAGTGATACCTTCCTCACAGCTGAGGCTGTGGTCGCGCTACTTCCCTCTTGCTTTTCTTCAGTCGTATGTCCCTCGACAGGCGAAGTGTTAATATTTGTAGTATTATTTACGCTGTTAGAGTTTTGCTTGTTCGCTGCATGCAACGCAGTCATTAAAAAATTAGTTCTGTTTGTCTGTTTTTGAGCGTTCTCTTTGGTTAAAGCTCTAGTCGATATGCCGGCCCATTTATTTTTGTAATTTATTGCACCAGATGTATTTGGCACTTTTATGGTATTTAATTCTACGTCAGCATCTGCTTTTGACAAAGATGAGTCGCTGTCGATGGTCACAAACGAATCCGTGTCGTAGACTGGGTTTTCATCTATAGCTGGCAATTTTGAACTCTCGTGAACCTGAGACGTGGTACCTTCATCCGTAGAATCTATTGACGTTTGTGGCACGACCCACCCGTTTTGTGTTGGTTTTAGTGCAGAAGATTCGTTGAGTTCCACTGGCACCTAAAAATATCATATAGGTATACATAGTAATGATAAAGGTATTGTTTCGCGTGCGCGCAGATACGTTAGTGCCCGATATGTAAAAAGTTTCCAAGCGCGAATACCGATACATCTCGTGCGCTCATTGCCCACACTGTAACAAAAAATATCACAAATTACTGGTTTTCGATAGTAATTTCCCATAGTGGTATTTAAAAAAAATTCGAAATTGACTTTTTTGCCAAATATGGGGTGTTGCTGGGACGCACTGCGAAGGTGCGGTCCATCAACAGCCCATAATTAGCATAAATCTCATCAACATGGCATTTTTTCAACTTTGGAAATATGTAATTACTGCAAATGACCAGAAAATTTAATTCATTTTTGTTACAGTGCATGCTTGTCAAGTCATCGACAATACTATACACTGTAAAGGGGGGCGTTCTAAAATGAGCTAGTAAATAAAAGAAAAAATACTCTAAATTTATATTATCTTATACTTTATCTTTTGTTTACTAGCTTATTTTAGAACGTCCCCCTTTACAGTATATACTACTGTCGATGACTTAACCATTCCATTGCCCTGATGAAGAACGCCTGTATAGACATTCGAAACGTTGGCAAAATATAAAAAATATCGTTTGCACATCACCGGTTGGTCAATTAGATTCACTATGAATTTCCCTGGTGGCAATCACTCAACCAATAAAATTGAAAGCAAAAGAACAGTAAATTTACAGCGTTTTATAACAGTATATTATTCTCACCTTTAGGCTTGTAACGTTTTCTCTATCACTTCCTGGGCATTCAACACTTACATTCCCGTTTGGTAATCCGTTATCACTTCCGTGGTGATTATCTCCCTTGTTTTTATCTCCATTATTTACTGGATTCTCCTCTGTAATTAATCCTTCAGGTGTAATCCCATTTGATAACAAGTCGTCCGATGGTTCCCCAATTGTCACAAATATTGGCTTACTTTGAGCTCTGCTATATTCTGAAACAATATTCAACGATTTCGGACGTTCAGAATCACCTTTATTTTCGTTCGAAGTTAGACTATTCAGTTCGGTCGAATTCACATTGCCAATATTCCCAATTATTGGAGTTTCATTCGTCTCAGTATCTATACTTTTTGTCGACTTCTTGCTTGAATTTTCTTGATTATTTTTCACGATTCTTTGCGGTAACGCGTATGGATGTTGAGTAGGTGTGAATGGTAAATCTGTCGTCGCATTTTGCTTTTTCATTGTTCTACGTTTTGCTGTTTTTACATGTTTGCTATTGTATTCTGTCATGAGAAATAATATGAGTTCGGTCATACAATAGGAAACTAATTTCCGATCGTAAAAAATGGTCTTAAAAATGTCGCAATGGCTGTTAAATTAAAAACGAATTTCACGGAAAGTTTGTCAAAATCAAAGTCCCGCTTATGGCGCAGATACCTTTCCGTACTCCTGCATCCCAATCGTAAAAAAATTATTTATTTATATCCTTTGTTAAGTATGTGTCACTGATGTAACGCGTCGACAAGACGCGGTCCATCTGTGATAGGTGCTTGACAAAATAAAATTTCTGATCAGGTGTCAACCATAGACGCGGTCTTCAGGACGCATTTTTTGTGTTATAGATTGTGTTATAGAATCACGTGAGAGGTGATTACGAGTGAGAGGATTTCTCGTCGACTCGCTGCAGTTCACGCAACTGTAGGTTACGGCTTCCACCACCAACCATGTCCAAGCACAGAAAAAGCAGTAGGAGGTGAAGCAAAAACCTCGACTCAATACTGGAACTCGTGGTTCGCCATAGGGTTAAGCTGCAGTCTCGACTTTCCTCTCTCCCGCAGGATAAATATATAATCTTGACCTATCCCATTTTATCTCAATATATCGATGTGTTTTTTGTAGAAGTTTATTAATTATCAATTTTAGTTCTATCAAAAAGACTTTACATTTGAAATAATTTGATTAATGTCACGTTTTATAAAATAATGTTGACAAAAAATCTGACAGACGTCTATCAAAATCGATTTTTTAATCAGGGAAATGGAGATACGTCGGCTGGAAGTCAAATAATGCTTTTTATTTATTTTACGGTTTACAGTTATCCTCACAGGGTTCCAGCCACTCCGAGGGGTGATCCATCTGTGGCTCATGCTTGATAAAAATTAAATTAATAATTGGGTTCGGGGCAAGGGTGGTAGTACGGTAGAGTACGAAATTTTTATCGTACTTCGAACTAGCACAAAAATTTCTTTCCGAACTTCGTACAGTACCTTTCGAAAATTTTCCATACCGTACGATATTATTTTTTTCGTACATCGTACCGAACTTCTTACCAGTACAAAAATAGGTTCGATAAATATTTTTCATTTATCGTACTAAATTCCGTACCAGTACGAAAACAGGTACGATTCGCTAGGCAGCAATTTTGAACCGTACCAACGACCAATGTCCAAAACAGCCTTATTTGTTAAAAATCAGGCCCCGGCGAGAAACATCACTAGCATTTTAGATCAAAGTGATACAGCTTTATGTTATCTGGTTTAAAACACAGGACAGTAGAAGCGATATACAACATAGCTCAACATATTTATAGATATAACATAGATACAACATAGATATACAACATTAGATGATCATCTAATCAGCTCAAATGAATGAGATGTATATTTTATTGCCATACCTCCGCCGCTTTAAATCATTTTAAAATTGCACTTTAGTTTAGAAACTTCTTGATAGACACAATCTATTTTATCTGTGCCCCGTTAAGAAACGGCATAGATGTTAAATTAACTAATTTTTTTTTTAATTCATTTGAGAAGAATATGGTCTAATGCGTTGGTACGAGAAAGTGGACGGTAGGTGAGGTGAAATGAATATCGAATTTCGTAACGTACCGTGCCAAGTACGAAAATTGAAATATGAATATATGCCGTACTATCGTACCGGAAAATTCAATCATACCGCACCGAACTTCGTACCGTACCGTGCCGAACTACCAGCCTTGGTTCAGGGCCCGTGTACACGCCATATTTGCAAAAAATCACTAATTGATCCACCAAAGGAATACACAATCATAAAGGTTTTTAATGTCTTGACAAGAGAATTTCTTTAATCCAAATCAAAATCGTGGCTCAAAATCATCAGATTAATCAGAATATCACATTTTTAATACAATCTACTGTAATTGTTCAAAATAGTATGAACTGTTTTCGATTAGGATGCAGTTGCGGCTTTCACATTTTATGTTTCCCTTTGTTATATCAATGCCTATGGGAGTCCAAACTTCCCAACCATGTGTAGCACGAATTTCAAATATAAAAAATGCCGCACATTGCACTGTGACAAAATGCAATAAAATCAACGTTTTTCACAGTAATTTTACTTGGAAACAGCACTAAAAACTGCTCCTTCAGCCAACCATGGGATTATGATGAAACGCGTCGCGTGAAACGTGGTTCATTAGCAGCTCATACGTGACATGCATCACATCAACAAGGCGGTTTCGAGCTTTGAAAATATACAAAATTACTGCGAATTAACGATAATTTTACTGTACTCTTGGTATAATGTACTAAACCTTCAATTACTCAGAAACTAGATGCAATATACATGCGGCGTGCCGTGTAATATAACCTATATCACGGCGTCTAAAAATACCTGCCAGACACAGCTCAATCTTATCTAGTTTGATACGCGGGCTGGATCGATGTTACATGACCCAACTAGCGTCGGCAATCCTAAGTCGAAAGGTACCGATATTACTTAGTTCACCTAATTTATTTTCTAAGTACTTTTACGTAGCTTCACGGATACCTAATTTACATAGTTTTGTCTAGTTTTCCGTTTGAAGTTTTTCCTAATTGATTTACCTGATAAAATAGGTGAATTTATCTAATAACCAGGTATAAAAAAGTAAGTAAATCATACTAGGTTAAGTATTGCTATTTAACCTAGTTTCACTTCCAAGACTAGGTTGGATATTGACAGGTAACCTAGTTTCACTTCCAAGACTAGATTCATGTGATGATGTTTTTGGAACAGGCAAGTCAATAATTTCAATCTTCAAATAAATTAAAAAAGCAGCAAAACGACGATTATGACTAGTTCACCTCTTTTTTATATCTAGGTAGTACCTAGTTGTGGAAGTGAAACTAGGTCATCTAGTAATACTTTGCCAGTTTTCTGATGAATTCCATTACCTTAGCTAGTTTAAGTAAAACTAGATTGCCAACTGAAGGTTCAGACGCGACAAACTTGTTGTTCTTTGATAGTAAATTCACTCCCCAAAGAAAAAAAAACAATAAAATAGACTTTTACGACCAATTATGTGCTGTAGATCGATCGCAGTGTTCTCTGGAAGAAACTAACTTTTGTCAAGCATGAGTCACAGATGGACCGCGCCCCGGCGGCGCGATCCATCAGCGACTCATACTTAACACAACATGCTTGAATATTTTTCTGATTGAGAATCACTGATTTATGACATAGCGAGCATTGACACAAACATAAAATCATGCATTACATACTCAGTAGCGTATGTCAGAACCTTGAAAAAGAGGGGGGATAAAAGTTTGAACATTTTTTGAATTCAATTTGCGGTGTCATGAAGGGTGAAAATGTTTTCATGGAAAATAGCGTTTTATTGTATATTACCATAAAATCTGTCCGAATTTCTGAAATAGGGATCTCGTGGCCAAAATATTCTAAATAAATTTTGAGTTTCCTCCCTTTTAAATCTCTCGAAAGTTCATTTCGACATATTTTTGTCGGCGAGGTGGAAAATGCCATCATGCAAATCTCCCCCCTCCCTAAATACGCTAGTGGACATACTTATATAACATTTAAACCCAGCAATTGCACCCCGGGCGGAAAACATATCACACCGAATTGAACCGCTTTTGTAAATTTATAATAATACTCCATTGCTTAAATTCACAAAGACATCTTAGTGGTCCCAAAGTCTTAATTTTTGTTAAAATTCACTGTTGGAAAGAAACCCGAAGTCGCACAGAAAAACATTTCACTAATAGCAAATTGTTTGACAAAGATTTACTTTAAAAAAGTACCAGAAACTGCTCTCGAAGTTGAAAACGGAACTGAACCACTATTGCATTGTGCAGTGAGTGCTATCTACCCTGGGCGACGGTAATGCAATCTGCCACGTGTTTTCTGCATTCGAGTCATTTTCTACAGTACGCAGGAAATATGCCTATAGCCAAAACTGCCTAAGTAAGAAATTTTATTTCGTTTAACATGAGTCACAGAAGGACCGCGCCTCGGCGGCGCGATCCTTCAGTGACTCATACTTGTCAAAACACGTTATGGCACAATATATGGAATTCCTTGTCGTCTCACTGCTTTCCTGCTCGAGTTGATCTGCTTGATTTTAAAACTCACGTCAATAGACATCTGTCAGGGATGAGGGTTCCTTAGTTCCTATTCCTGCATTTCATGTAGCTCTTTACACTTTAGTAGCTTCAGGAAACTATTTTACTATGTCTTAAAGGATCTACGCTCTTAGTTGTCCAAAAACATTCTCAAACACACGCACGCCCTTCTCCGAATCTGGAATACTCTGCTATATCAAATATAACGAACGTACGTGTAAATCGAGTCTAGGCATAGTATGACAACATAAATCATTCGCAAAGCGTTTATGAAGTGTTGATTACGTACATGTGGTTCGCATATTTATATTAAATTGTTCTATAATAAAAGACGAGGTAAACAACTTCGCGAAATATACACTATGGTACAAATTTAGAACGCTAATTTGAGTTTCTCGTGCAAAGTGAAAGATTTTGTCGTGGCGCAAACGTTTGAGCTTGTGAGATTGAATATGTAATTATTGGTGGAGAAAATTTACAAACATGAGTCACGGCTCCGTGATTTGTCAGTGACGCATCCGTAACAATAAAATTATGAAAATTATGCAATTTTTGAGAACGGAAGTAAAACAATCTTTCTTTAAAACCGGAATAAACGAATTCGATAAGCAAAATAAATTTGCGCGCCTGACCAAATTTGACCAAAATCGATTGAAATTTGTCGTTAAAAATGAAATTTCTAGTCGATTTAAAGTATTTGTTCCTGTGAACGATTCACGACTGATTCGAATATATTGTGCTTCGTATCGATTCGAATGATCGAATCGAATTGCCCAGCTCTATTTCAGAATAAAAGTCGAAACAAGTTTTGTCAGGTATGGGCCACTGATGGATTGCGACGTTACGGCGCGGTAAAACAGGTAAAAATATGCAATATCTAATAAAATGAAGCGACCGAAAGTCAATCGCATGTGTCCCCACTCTCCGCATACCCGACCCCCCCCCCTATTAAAACATTAAATATGGTATATTAAAATTAATGTCCAATGTTAGCTTAAAATTGGATAATAAGTGTAATTGGTTACGAGCCGAATGCGCGAGAAAATTTTTGAGATTTTCTGCATATTAAACCCCTTGTTAGGTCATTTTTTGACTTTTCAGCCAGCAGAGACAGTGTCCTCTCTAAATACGCTAGCGCTACGGTTAGTCTACGTATCTTTGCACATTCAACTTTCACTTTCCACTTTCTATAGCTTAATAAATATCTATGAACTGCGTTATATTTAGAGCAATGTCCACTATAAATCTGACTTATGAAACTGGCCATATTACTTGAGTTAATGTGAGGATTATCACGTACATCCGTTTATTGGATATCTCATAACATACAGAACATATTGACTTGCTTAATTATACTCTCTCACCTAATACTGTTGTGAATCACAGTAAATTTTCATGGCAATGGTAAGTTGTTTGATTAAAGTCCGACTAATGATTCGAAGCATATTCCACAGAATTAGGATGGAACAACCAGAGCCAGCTTGATCGAAACGGAATAAGCATGTCCTTCTAACAATATTAAATCTTTTTGGCAGAAGGGTTTAGATCAGACTAATCTTCCATTCGTCATTCATTGTAAATTGAATTCAATAATAAATTAATTGAATACGTTGATTTAATTATATTTTCATTTTTAGTTTTTGCGCTTTATGAGGGAGGGGGCATGTAGTTGTATTTCTATATTGATCGGATATTCATCTTTAGGGTCATCACGGTAAATGCCGGAGGTGATTTTGTGATATTTTTTCAGCCGACTAACGGGGATGATGCCTCGTTTGGAACTGACAAACGTAGTGATATTTTGTAAAGTCATTCTGACCAAGGAGATAAATATTTACACTTCTTCATTGTCAATAATCTCAAATTGTTTTCAGTAGATTTTTTAATCTTGGACACCTAACCGCTGTATTCGGTTGGCCCTTTAAATATTTACAAAGCTGAACCCGTATAGTAGAATGAAATGAGTAGCATCTGTCCTGGACGATAGCAAAACCATCTACCGCACGGCACGCAGAAACTACATTAGGGCAATCTCAAAACTTCATATTACATAAATACCCTGTTGATATAAATACCCTCTGTTTATTATTCCCGTTTCCATGACATACACTGTGACAAAAGTACAGTAAATTTGCAGTATTTGCATATTTCCAAAGTTTATAAAACGCCATGTTGATGAGATTTATGCCAATTATGGGCTGTTGATGGACCGCACCTTCTCGGTGCGTTCCATCAACACCCCATATTTGGCCAAAAAAGTAAATTTTGAATGGGTTTCAATAAGTCAAGTAAAATTACTGCCAAAGACCTGTAATTTCGTTGCATATTTTGTTACAGTGTAGAAAGAGTACACATAAAATATAAAACCACCAACCCACTGTGGTTCAAGCAAAACAAAAGTGCAATGGGCGGTACCTGCCCTGGGTGAGTAACACTATACACTACTTCTTTGCTTCCTTTCAACCAATTCTCACATGCACAAAACACGTTGGCACAACATTAAAAAATATATATCATTTAAATATCCTGTCTAAATGAATTTCTCGTGTCCATCGCTTCCAGTTCCACGAAATATCCTTATTAATAGTCTTGGATTGTTGTCAATAACGTGTGCATATATATTCATTCTATTTATTTAGATTCTTTCTAAATTAGACAAGACAGGAAACAGCGACGACCACTTAAGTGCCAAAAAGCTACCAAAAATTTGTACTAGCAAGTAACAACCTTCTAAGTAGAAAACAGAGGAATGAACCATAATAATGAAGTACATCAGGTAGTATCTTCCCTGGTTGCCTCAATAATCTCTCACTCTTTCCCACTCAGAAATAACTCGACCAACAATTGTTTTGCTAAGCATTGGTCATTGAATGATCGTGTCAGTAACGCGCGATCCATCTTTGAGTCATGCCTGGCAAAATAAAATTTCCGACGTCAATGAAAAATTTTATTTCGTCATGCATGACTTAAATTGCATGCATGAATGATTTTGATGGATCGTCATCGAAAAGAATTCACGAGGGCAGATATCACTCACTGCACTTCAATATAGTGGCGCAGTTACTTTTGGGACACTCGCCACTTAGAGTGTAATACATGGTTATATATAAGACATCACTTTAAACTCTCCCCATATAAATAGCTGTTTATCAGTTCCTTTAAACTCAATCGGAGTATAATTTGTCAAGCATGTTCCACAGATGGACCGCGTCTCAACGTGAGCATAAGTGACTCACACTCAACCAAAAAAAAATTTTTTTGTTCAAGTTTTGATCGGGATAAGGGTCTGCTTTGGGTCTTGTCTAGAGTGAATTTCAATATCAAAAAAATTTACACGATGGTAAACAAACCCCTCAACAGTAATTTGATAATTTTGTCTCAGTTTTGTGTAGATACCTTCTTCCCTCCCTTTTTTATTTTGTATTGATTGCTATTAGTTGTAACAAGCGCGTCACTTCCCAACTTTGATTTGATTGAATTAATAACAAAAATTGTTGTTTTTCGGATAAACTCGATATTGATTTTCCATACAAAACAAAGACAAAACACTGTCTCGTTGTTAAACCTACGAATGACCTTTCGTATAATTGTATATTTGGGAACTCAGATTAGAATAAATCACATTTATCGATTGGTTTAAAGAATGATTTTCCAGAAAACAGTTAGGACACTACCAATGAATAATGTTCAAAATACATATCAATAAATATTATTTTCATACTATGATGCATCGACTCATTTTTGCGTGTCGCGATTGTGTTTTTTATATAGATGTTCACTCAAAGCAAAGGCAAAACTCTCGAACGGCAAAGAGCTACATTGTATAAAAATGCAACAAAATCACTGGTCTTTGACAGTAATTTTACTTGGCTGTATTAAAAAAAATAAAAATTGACTTTTTGGCCAAATATGGGGTGTTGATGGAACTCACCGGGAAGGTGCGGTCCATCAACAGCCCATAATTAGCATAAATCTCGTCAACGTGGCGTTTTTTTAACTTTGGAAATATGCAATTACTGCAAATGACCAGTAAATTTACTGTACTTTTGTTACAATGTACTACATGATTAGAACAAGATGTAAACAAGCCATTGCACTTTAAGCAGAAACATATCATGCATAATGAACCACAATGATAGAGTGCAGTTAGCGTTATCTTCCCTGGACGATGAAAAGTCCTTCTTTGTTTCTTTTTTATAGCCTCTTATTAACGTCGTACCCTCTATTATAACAATTTAATTCTGTGTGCAATATTTTCTGCTCTGGGCGCAATCGCTGCATTTTATTGTAGCTATTTTCTATATAAATTTTAAAATGTTCCTTCTGGACAACGAATTGCTTTCAACGAATTTTATTTTGGAATTTCACTCAAACCAAGTATTTACTACAAATAACAAAAACCTGTTTCATTGTTATAATTAAGCATGACCTTTCATACAATCGCGTATTTCTGGAATCATGATTAAAATAATATCTTTCATCCACCACTTTAAATTGATTGGTTTTGCAGCAAAATTATCACAATGAATTTTAAAATGCTGAATAAGAATCTGGATATAGATTATATGACAAAGCCTTACTCGATTCTTATTTAAAAATTCTCGCAATTGTGACCCGAGTAAGGCTGGGCAATTCGAATCGATTCGAAGTACAGATTATTCGAATCAATTGTGAATTGTACATAGGAACAAAAGCATGCTAAATGCTTCCATTTTTAACGACAAATTGCAATCGATTTTGTTGTTAAAATGAAAATAAATCGCCGCTTCTAAGCCAGTTTATGCTAATATTTGTAATTTGTAGCTGTATATTTTCTAATCATCATAATGGAGACTATAATAGTAATAGTAAAAATGGAATATTTTTTTATTTTTATGACATCGACGATTCGATCAGATTTGAAAAAATTATTCGAAACAGGTTCGAATTCCCAGTGATACGGTTTTGCCCAGGCCTAGACCCGAGTCACACACAAATCCATTTCGCAAAGATTTTAGACAAAAGATGAATATTTTCTGATTTTTATTATGAGGTTTTATTATGACACAACAATTTTTCGAGGTAAATTCAACATAAATCGGAATTCATTTCCCAGCTAAGAATTTATACATATTTTATTTAAAAAAATCATTCAAAGCGAGGTGACGTAGTACCTGAAAGAAACTTACACCAACTACTGATAACTCTGATTGAAATGAAATCCAGCGAATGCAAACAACGTTTGAAACTCTCTATTTTGAGAACTAAAACGCTGGTTAAAAGGCTGTTATCCTTAGCATATATACAATTGCAAAACATGTTAATGTGAACTTAATCTAATTTCCAATATTGATAATCTAAATTCTCTTTTTTCTTTTTTTGCCACTTCTTAGAGTAGATCGACATGTCCAAGGCCCTGTAACAGCAGTCACTTATAGACAGACAGGGTTACAATTGTTGGAAAGATACGATCTTTTCCTGCTCGGCTTAGCTTATCTACATTCATCTGAAACTATTAGTCATATTTGTGGTTATCATGCTGGCATGATAGCAAATTGAAGATCTCGGGTACGAGTCCCGGCGGGTCCAACTGGATAATCCATGCTCAGGTGGGTAGGCTGGGCCGAACCGAGAAAATCATATATTTTCAATAACTGTAACCCCGCCCGTCTAAATGTGGCCGTTAGTACAAGGCTGTGGTCATGTTGATCCACTCAAATAAGTGACAATAAAAACATTTGACTCCTAATATACTAGTGTAAAATTCATAGCGATTTGAAATCTTTCTAATGTAAACTATACCACTGCTGGATAGGCAATAATTGTATATTTGTGATTCCAGAACATATGATTATCTTGTCCAACAACCCCTCAATATGATACTGAAACCGTTAGTCAACCTTTCCCGTCACTTTTTAGTTATGAATACTGACTACAATGTCTCTATTTATGCTGTGGTTTTCTGAACCCGGAGGTTATCCCCTGATTTTAGTGATATTGTCAAAAAATTACACAGTAACAAAAATGATGAAAATTAGCCCATCTTTCCGTAGTTTTACTTGGTTACATTGATATAAAACTATAAAATAGGATCTCTCAGCCAATTATGGTCGGTTGAGAATAGGTGTGAGCAAAACCGAATCATTTGGAATTCGAATCTGATTCGGATAATTTTTTCGAATCTGATTGAATCACTAATTTCGTGTAAATAACAAATATCCCATTTTTAGCATTACAACTTGTCTCCATTGTGAAAATCAAGATATCCATAGCTAGTAGTGTATTTTCAATTCAGAATCCGTGTCTAAGAGCAACAATTTTCATACTTTAACAACAAAATGCAATCGATTTTGGTCAACTTTGACCAAAATCAATTGCATTTTATCGTTAAAAATGAAAATTTCACTTCACTTGGTGAGTTTTTGTTTCCATGAACGATTCGCGATTGATTCGAAAAGGGTGCGCTTCGAATCGATTCGAATCACCGAATCCAATTGCCCAGTTCCCATGAACGATTCGTGATTGATTCGAAAAGCGTGTGTTTCGAATCTATTCGAATCACCGAATCGAATTACCCAGTTCTAGTTGACAGAAAGCGTCGTCGATGCGCGGTTCCGCTTTCACAATCACACATGTGTAGTCCAACAATTAGCCAATTATGGGATATCGTGACCATTTTGGATACATATAAACGCGCCACGTAAATACAGCCTTGCAATATATATTGTTGATATTGATATGAGGAAATTTTTCAAGTTTACGCAACACGTACAATGACGTCCATTCAAATGTCAAACCAAATCGAAATTTGAGGAATCCGGACTCTTGGATCAACTATTTTAAAAATTCCCCATTTACCTATTACTTCAAGAAAATCGATTTCTGTTTTTTGTCTGTTTTTTATCGAAAACTAATTCTAAGCAATGCAGCAAGCAGAATACACAATGCGATAAATGCGCGGTAAATTCTCTGTTAATTTCCCGTTATTGCATATTATTGCAAAAATTCAAAACCGCCATGTTGATGAGATGAGTGCCAAGTATGGGCTGTTGATGGCGGTGCGTTCCATCAACACTCCATAATTGGCTAAAGAAGTTTGATTCTGTAGCTTTATTTTATTCGAATCACTCATGTCACGCCCCATGTCTGAGAACAACAACTTTCATATTTTAACATCCAGCAGACTTTTTGCGTATAACCATTCCTCACTGGTTTCGAACCCAAGACGTTAGAGACGCGTGACTCCAAGCGTATTTCCAACGCTTTACAGACTGAGATAAACGGCACTCTAAAACAGACGCCGGAAATTTGCGCTATTAATTTTGACCTTTTGATTGGATTTGACCTTTTTATTTCCAGAAAGTTAATTACTTTCTTTAAGTTCATGCAACGACATTGTTTTTCATTTCTTGGAATGACAAGTTCGCATTTACAATTTAATGCGTCAATGACGTTCATTTTGCAGTAAAGTCATGATTTATGCCAAATTTTACAACGTAAAATTTGGCATATATCATGATTTCACTGCAAAATTAATCGAATAATAAATATTCGAAAAAATTGCTTTCAATAAGGATTTTATAATAGCTAATTATTTAATTGAGGAAAAATATTAAATATCATTAATTAAGATCTCTACTACCAACCTTCATTGTCCGTCTTGATCTCCCTGTCCGTTTCTTTTATTTTCATTTTGTTTAATTCCCCATCAGAGTCATAACTTATCTTTTTTATATTATCTCCGTTTCGGTTGTTATTTTCCATCGGTTATGTCCTCATTGCTACATTGATTATTATTATTATCAATATTAATATAGCGAATATAATAAACCGCCATGAAATCTGCTACCTTGTTTCATTTAATCTATGTTTATTACCTATGGTATACTGTAAAAAAATGTGTAAATTAACGTTAATTTGCAGTAAGTTTATGATTCTCACCGTATTCTATATGAAATTTATATAAAATTTGGACTGGTGATAGACCATTATTCGCCGAATCCATAATTTTATATCAATATCATATTAAGTAAAATTACAATAGAAAGCACAACGATTTTATCGCGCTTTTCTTTCTTCAATCTTTTTTCTTGTACATTGACAAAACAATAATGGTTCATTATTAATTATTGTAAACGAAGTTTAAGAGCTACCACAAGGTGTAGCATCAGCAACTGCACTCTAAGCGGAAAACATCCCAAACGGGCCTCGTCTGACACGGCAAAAAGCTGCCCTGGGAGATGGTAAAACTAACTACCATTTCTTCATCTCCTTTTAGTCGCCTCTTATGACACGCGGCAGATACGTCCAGACTGAAGAATTCTGAAGCGCGTGCCTACAGGACCGAAAAACGACTAAAAACAACAAAAGTAAATGCACGGAAATACACGGTCGAGTATACGAGTAACAAATTGATCGATATTTTGTGAAATAAATTAATGATCAATTGAACAATGGTCGTGATAAAAAGTTAGTAACGTAGCTGGCATAAAAACAAAATTACCATCAAGACAGACTATTCGTGCAAAGCGCCAATATGATAAGTAAATCAGAAAATAAAGCTTAGAAAAACGACGCAGACATGATTATTTGGCATAAACGCGCACTGTGAAAAAGCCACAGTAAATTTACTGTTCATTTGAAGTAATTGTATATTTCCAAAACTTCAAACCGCTTTTTTGATGATATATATATGCTAAGTATGGACCGTTGATGAATCGCGCCTGCCAAAATGAGCCAAAATTGGCCTAAATTTGATTTTATAGTTTTGTTACATCGCCATCCAGATGAATCTGCTGCCAAAGAACAGCGATTTTACTGTATATTTGACATAAATTTGACATCTTCGTGGCATGAGAAGTATTGACACAACGTCATCTTGATTCCAATAATTTCCATATTGTTTTCCAAAGGACCAAAAACACAATGAAATTCAAGACAATCACGGTACCGGTATTTTTGTTAAAGCATTTTACTAAAGTATTATTTTTATTAAAGGAGCTCCCTTTAAAATATAAATAATGAGCATTTTAGAGAATTTTTGCAATCACTAATTTGTTTGGAAGTGTCCAAGCCCCCATAGTAGTGGCCACTCATAGACTAACACTGGGTAAGTGTTGATGGAAAAATATGATTTTATTACGCCGGAAGCAGCTCCTTAAAAGAATCAACTAAAGGCAAAAAACCACTGCAAAAATGTTAGCAACTTAGTCCAAGAACAAAGATACCCAGATACCTAGCCTGGGCAATTGGCAACTTCGTCCGAGTGTACATATCGTGATAATTATGAACTATAAAATTCAGAAAAAATAACTTTTCTAAAATCAGTCAAAATGACTGTACGTTTCAATTATTCTAAATTGATTTTATTTTGACTCCAATCGAAAAAGCTTTTACACAATTGTCCAAATATGCAGGCATCAACGATCAATATGCCCGCTACCGTACCTTTATGTACCTTAAAATGAATTCGGCTTAAAAAAGGCTTACAATTACAATCCCCCAACAATAGCAATCCATGTAACAACCAGGGACATCTTGACCCCTGACACCTTCAATCTGAGCAAACCCGGAAGCAGTGCCTAAAAGGAACCAACTAAAGGCCACTTAATAGCAACTGCTCTCTAAGCGGAAAACATTCCAAACGGATACGCTATGTTGAAGTGCAGTGGCTGGTATATGCCCTGGGCGATCGCCGCCACTGGAGTGCGTTCCTTCAGTCGTCATGCTTCACAAAATAGAAAGCAGCTACCCGTGATTTCTGACTGCCGAACTCAAACTAATTGTAATAAACCAATAGGACCTATTTTTTCCACGCATAAGAGAACTCCCACTCCTCTTATCCCACTACACGCATACATTAGCAGGCACACTAGTTTGTAAGTTGCAACTTTTGTGAACTTGGAACGCATCCATAGTTGGTGGTCATGTTGGCATCGAAGCACAGGAATGAATGTATCGGAAAGATGATATCTTTTCAAAAACACTAACCATATCCGTCTCTAAGTGGCGGCTATAGTGTAGGGCCATGGTCAGGATGACCCCTTTCTTAATAGGGGTGGACAAAATCGAATATCTGTTGAATTCGTAAAAGAATCGAATAATGTTTACGAATCAAATCGAATATTATAATAAATAGACAAGAGGATTTTTTCAGAAAATTGCTAAAACACAAAAATATACATCTATTTTCTGACAAAAAAAACTTACTAGTTGGAAGTAGAATCGAATAATTTATGATTCACGAATCTCGAATCGAATATTTTGAACAGTCCTACCTCTCAGCCCGTTAAAGTTTTTTGGACAAGTATTGGTCACTGATGACACCCCCTCATCCACAAAAACAAAAACACAGAACAATAATCATATCATCCAAACACACTTGAATCTATAACTTAAACGCAACTCCCCTAGTTTCTATAGTCAATGCCGTCTTTTTAGAAAATTCTTGACAACTTGCCGCCAGTACACCTCTAATATATATAAGCCAGTTTCTTAACTCCAAAAAAATCCTTTACGTCTACAATGGTCTTTGAATGTTAAAACATACGTCAACTATTTTACAGTAATCTCTCGAAACCGCGAAAGCAAAACTGCGCACAACTTTCTCTCCAGAAGTTTCAACGCTCTTATATACTTTAGACTTTCCCTTGTAATTTAAACGTATTCGAAATTCACTATATAGGTAGAATGGGGTTTTGACATTAAAGATTAACGAAAATGTTAATATTTGACTCTATTTGCCTATTTTGCAGTAAAGTCATGATTTATGTCAAATTTTACGACGTAAAATTTGGCAGACATCATGATTTCGCTGCAAAACGAAAAAAATCGTTACATTTACAGCGCAAATTTAACATATATCATGATTTCGCTGCAAAACGAAAAAAATCGTTACGTTTACAACGTAAAATTTGCCATGTATCATGATTTCACTGCAAAACGAAAAAAATCGTTACGTTTACAAAGTAAAATTTGGCATATATCATGATTTCGCTGCAAAACGAAAAAAATTGTTACGTTTACAACGTAAAATTCGACATATATCATGATTTCACTGCAAAACGAAAAAAATCGTTACGTTTACAACGTAAAATTTGGCATATATCATGATTTCACTGCAAAACGAAAAAAATCATTACGTTTACAACGTAAAATTTGGCATATATCATGATTTCACTGCAAAATGAAAAAAATCGTTACGTTTACAACGTAAAATACAAAAAAAAAAATCGTTACGTTTGCAACGTAAAATCCGTCATATATCATGATTTCACTGCAAAACGAAAAAAATCGTTACGTTTACAAAGTAAAATTTGGCATATATCATGATTTCACTGCAAAACGAAAAAAATCGTTACGTTTACAACGTAAAATTTAGCATATATCATGATTTCGCTGCAAAACGAAAAAAAAATCGAACTTTTCTTAACCTGAATTCTATGACACGGGCATTCTTAGTTCCACTCGTCATGTTATAGAAAGTGAAACTAACCGTTTGGTTTGCCAAGATTTATACTAGCTTTGGTAAGTTGGAATCCTTTTACTAGAAAAAACACAAATCAATTCCATGTATTTGTATATTACGTATCCCTAAATGTCTAGACCACATGTCTTAAACTGGAACGAATTCAATGCCTCCCAGCACGATGCTGCAAGTTTTAGCTTTGAACAGAAATTTGGTTTTATGATCGAGAGACGCAGATGGCTGCGTCTCCACGACGTGACCCATCTCTGACTTACGTTTAAATACATTTTCTCTCGGAATATTTCAAAAATTTGAACAGCTTCGAAAAACTCGTTGATCCATACTATTGAAGCTGCTTTTACTAAGGGGAAGTCTAGACGAACAATTTCTTCATTATCGTAGCAAAATTTTGCGAAAAATAAGTGAAAACTAATTTTTTTCTCAAAATCATCACAGTTTTGAGCTCTCAGTAATTTGTTTTTTACCGTTACCGTGGCCAAGACTGACAGACTGCGTGATCCATCGGACGATCTTGTTTAAAAACATTCGTTCTTAGAAGATTCTCCAAAATCTGAATATTGTACAACTTGGGGTCATTGACGTGCGGATTCTTCTGCCCAATGTATTCAAGACCAACTTACGACATTCATATAATCTGGAATCGATTCCTATTATGTTGAAATAACGAACTTAACTTCAAGACATAATTTTACCTTTCCCTTGGAATATTTACAAAACTTTAAAATATTTAAAAAAAACTTGGCTCATTGTCGTACGGATCAATCTTCTAAATGTATTCAAGTCCATTCTATTAAAGTCCCCATTTTGATTTAACTTCGAATCAAATCGGATTACTCTATGAGGACTAATTTAAATCATCTTTACGTTTTCTCTTAAATATTTTCAAAATTTGAATATTACTAAACAACTAGGGATCACTGCCAATTATAATTATCTTCTAAATTGATTCACTCCCTAGTTCGTTAAATATCAGTTTGAATCCTTCTAATTTGAAATGAACTATCACGAATACGATTCAATTCCGTGATTTAATAAGATATTTAATAACAAGTAAATCACCATAGCAAAAATTTTTAAAATATTTTCAAAATCTGAGTTTTTGTTGAAGCATACTAAATGATGGGAATGAGTATTTGCAATTATCTAAATTGCTTCATAAATAAACTGTCTTTCGAATTGAAAAGATTTCCAAATATAACGTTTATAGTATATGACTTATAATATATAACTTTAAATTTTTTATCTTGCAAGAATTTCCGCAAATTTTGCAAATTCCCCCCCTTCTGCAACATTTTGATTCGTCTTCGTCTTACTTAAAAAAACAAACAGATATGCAACAAAGCAATTGCAACAAAGAACATAAAATATGAAAAAACACCCCCCCTCCCGTCTCAGCAGAAGGAGATACACTGTAACGAAAGCACAGTAAATTTGCTGGTCATTTGCAGTAATTGCATATTTTCAAAGTTAAAAAAACGCCATGTGGGTGAGATTTTTGCCAATTATGGGGCTGTTGATGAAACGCACCTTCCCGGTGCGTTCCATCAACACCCCATATTTGACCAAAAAGTTAATTTCGAATTTTTTTCAATTCCTCCAAGTAAAATTATTGCCAAAGACCAGTGATTTTGTTGCATTTTTTGTTACAGTGAAACCAATTAGCTGTTGCAAAGAGTCTCACATATTTTTCAAATTTTTCATACATTCAGCAAAATTCTAACTAAACATTAAAAGCTAACTTCAACGAGTAGGGCTTGAAACTCGAACATAAAAACATAAAAAGCCGAAAAAATAATCCCGCCGTCTCAGAGTAACGAGTTAACCTGTTGCAAAAATTCTCTAATACTATGCAAATTTTTCATGCATTCGAAAAAGATTTTAATTAATTTTCCGCTATTTTTAATGTCAAAAACGTAAACTTTCTACAAAAAACAAAAAATCCGAAAAATAACCTCCCAACTAAGCAGAACGAAATTTCTAAATTACCTGTCGTAATATTGCGACTCATGTACACAAATGAAAGCATAATAAACCGTGCTTTGAATAATTGATAGAGTAACGATTGAGTTCACGAAATTACCTTATTTAATTAAATTCCTCCGAATATGTTTAATTCCGGGAATGAACGCAGTTTCGAGTTGTATCATCAAAGCGAATTAATTTTTTTTTCAATTGAATTTCGCTCTAAGCAAGGTTGGGAAACAGCGCCTAAAAGGAACCAACTAACTGGCATCTAATGGTATTAAGCTATACAGAACTGAACCTCTAAAGTAAAGTACAGCGAATGTTCTGCTCTGGGCGATGGTAGAACCCCCTACCTTTTCTAGACGCGGAGTATAATCAAACCGAATAACCGGAAGGGACACCGTACACTGTCACTATAACTGTCTTTGAGAGTAATTTTACTTGGCGGTATTGAGAAAAAATTCAAAATTTGCTTATTATTGGCCAAATATGGGGTGTTGATAGAACGCACCGCGAAGGTGCGGTCCATCAACAGCCCATTATTAGAATAAATCTCATCAACATGGGGTTTTTCAAACTTGGAAAATATGTAATTACTGCAAAAGACTGGTAATTTTACCGTACTTTAGTTACAGTGTAAGAACGGGCCACTAACTTCCTCTCTCTCTCGACCCAAGGAGACAGGGGGGTGAAGAATATACCAAAATCTTTCGTTACATGCTACTCTTAACTAAAAAATGTTTTCGTTTTAAAATGACCCTCATCCAAAATATCCTATTAAATTTCGGTCGATTACATCATGAAATATAGGCTGCTATTGTCAAATTCGTGCCAAATTTTAGGTCTTTCTCGTCCTTCGATTATGTCGTCATAAAATCGTATTCCCTTTTTTATGACGTATGGTTTTTAGTCTAGGCATATTTCAAATTGCAACCGAAAGCGCCCTTGATAATTGGCGAAACAGAAAACCAAACAGTAGTGTATTCGTCAAGCCCTCTGTTTGCGTTAGAGCTGTTGCTCTTAACCTTGGTTGGAGTGAATCGCAAATTTTATTCAGGGTACAATTGCTATTTCTCTCTTCTATAGCTCTTTTTTTCTAGAATAAACACGCGTTTCATGCATGTCGCACGAGGCAACTAAAAGGAAGAAAAAAAATAGCAGTTGGTTTTTCAGTCGCCCAGGGCAGATACCGCTCACTGCACTTTATCATGGTGGTTCAGTTCTGTATGGGATGATTTCCGCTTAAAGTGAAACAACTCTTGGCATTGCTACATCTTGCAGTAGTTTTTGTCATCCGAGTGGCCGCAAGTTGGCACCTTTTTAGGCGCTGCTTTCGGCCTCGCTTAGAGCAAACTTCTGTGGTAAAAATTATTCATTCGGGAGCTGATTCCAATTTTTCTATTCGAGTGCATTTCAATTAAAATGAAAAAAATCGATGTTTTTAATTCACGTATAATATACAGGTGAACAAATGCATTTGAAAAACATTTCAAATTTATTTCAGAAACACTCTTACAAAGAGATCACGAATTAAGTTTATCACGAATCAGATTAATTACAAAATCTAAATGTTAATATTGGAATCCTTTAATTCAAATGTCAGGCGGCGCGTTCACCAATGACGTCGTGAGAAATAAATATTCAAGTTTAAGTTCGATCGGGAGATCAATGCTTCACAAATGTGAAACCGGGAAAAAGAATTTATCTGACATTTAGGAATGCCACTTTTACGTACATGCATTCAAATCCACCCTTAATTTAGAGAGGGACCGATACCAAAATTTTCGCCCATATTTATACAAGTACCGTTTCCAACTTCGTGATTTATAATCCGGTACCGATACCGAGTAAATTATTAAATATGTTAAAAGCCTTTTTATATCCACCTACTTATTCCCTCGGCGTACTTGTAACCACGTATGTTTGAGCCTACGTACGTTTGCACCCTTACACTTTTGCATCCATTCGAATGCAACTTTTATTGATGCAAATATACTTATTGGTGCCGTGTTTTAGCATATATGGGTCCAAATACTGCGTGCAATAGACGGGGAAATGTTTGTGGTTATACTGCGAACGGGACAACGCGATTTCTCGTGTGTTTCAGAATCAACAGATTCAAATAAGTATCCATTTTTGGAAAATAGACGTATATGTCGGCGTTTTATTTAACAGTTTTCTGAGGAATTGTTCATTGTTTTTGTTTATTTTTTAAAAAACTGCTGATTTGATTCTAAAATAAACAGATATTCGATTTTGGTCACCCCTGCCTGTCAATATTTTGTTTTTGTAAATATATGGGCGATCACTTATTTGACTACCAGAAAAAAGACGTTCTACGGTTCACTTTTCAAAGTGCATGTAAAAAAATTCTACACGACAAGTCCAAAACCACAATTCAATAGTCTAGACAGAACATCTTAAACAGGCCAGACCACAGAAGTCTCTTTCTAGACAGTTTTGATCAACCCAACCATTCAAGTCTATTAGTATTCAAGAAGGAAATGGTTTTACAATCACCCAGGAAAGAGACCACTCACTGCGTTTTATTACAGCGGATCGGTTTTTCGTGACGTTTTTGGCTTAAGAGCGCGGTTGCTCTTTCTCGTCTGAATGACCGCTATTTGGTAGCACACTGCAACAAAAAGACAGTAGATTTACTGGTCATTTGCAGAAATTGCATATTTCCAATGTTAAAAAACGCTATGTTGATGAGACTTAGGACAATTATGGGCCGTTGATGGACCGCACCTTCGCGGTGCGTTCCATCAACACCCAATATTAGGCCAAAAATGCCAATTTCAAATTTTTTTTTAATACCGTCAAGTAAAATTACTGTCAGAGACCAGTAATTTTGTTGCATTTTTTGTTACAGTGCATTTAAGGACGGTTTTCAGCTTTGTTTACGATGCGTTGTGTTCCGGATAGCGACGACGCTTGACCGTTTCACCACCGAGCGTGCCCTTCAGCAAGACACATCGCGAGTAGCTGTAACATGGAACAGATACACAGTCACTACAAAGATCCGTGCCTAACGATTGTTGGGTTTAATCTACGGACACGGACAGGCCATAGAAAATAATTCGGAAAACCCTAAAAAAAAGTGTTGCAACACAACAAAATAATTAATTTACATATACGAAATTTTTGTCAAATGGCAGTAATTTTGGAAGCTCTAATTTACACTCTCGACAGTTTTCGAGTCTTAGAAGGGTGTATTCGAAATGACTCGTGCGGTGGAAGCGTTAGAAGCAGTTTCGAATACACCTGTCTTTAAACTACCAATTTTAGTGCTCCGAGTTGAGGAATAGCAAACTTGATAGAATGGAGATTTTTTGTGTCTTAAGGACTTACCTACGACAATAAAAGAAAATTTAACTTATCCGTTAAACAACTTACAAAAAATTCCTACAAAAAATTTCAAGGGGACACGGTAATTTCATATCGTCAAATATGGCCCACATGACTGACATCGACGACCGAAAAACTAGAAAAAGGTCAAATTTTAAACCGACGGTTTAAAATTTGAATATGGGCAACCGTGAATACGTGGAAATCTATACTTTGGCCAAGAATTCCAGTTCTCGATCATTAATTAAACCTGTCAAACGCACATTGTGATAAAACCGTAGTAAATTTACCATTTATTCACAGTAATTGCATTTTTTAGAAAAATAAAACTGTCATATTGGTGGCCTTTATGTCAAGTGTGGGCTGTTGATGGAACGTACCTCAGGAGGTACGTTACATCAACAACCCATACTTGGCCGAAAGCGTTGACACTATAAGATAATGTCAATATCACTTTAATAAATTACTGTTTAAGAAAGATAATTTCACCAAATTTTTAACAGTGTATGTAAAAGACCTGTCTGTTAGACCTGTCAACCTGTCAAAATGTCTGCGTTTTACACAAGTTGTTAACAAAGCCTTTTATTCAAATTGATATGTATTCTGGATTCACGATTGAACTTTATTCCAGCTCTTTTATTATTTTAAATCGAATTTGTCAGGAATCACGATATCTTACGTTTTTTATTAAATTTTTTGGCCGATTGTGTAAAAATCACGGTATATATCATATTGATAACGTAAAATTGGGATCACGAGTTCGCACGCTTTAACTATGGGCTTCCTTATCACAATGGATTTGACCGAGTTCAAAATTAAATAACATAATTTTTTTTTTTACAGTCACTCCTTCTAGTGGGCAGCTACGGCGGACGGTCCCGAATCTCGAGGAGGGCATAAAAAGTGAGGATTGAAATTTTTTGGCTTTTTTCCACAAAGTGTCATTATTTTGGGCCTAAAAGAACAAAAAAATAGAAATGGAAAAGGCAAATGAATTTTTAAAATAATATCCACACACCTGGGGAAAATAAATAAATGATACCAACCCAAGAAGTCCAAAATATTGAGAACTTCAACTCTAATTCGAGGCTTTCCGTCAGCGCCGAACGTATTTTTGTCACATTTGCTCCACCTCTTCCAAGCACCACGATTTAAAAATACAACTAATCATTCTTTCAGCAGCACAAAACTTATATTTTTTAGTTATACAAAGTAAATTCGACAATACTTCAAATGAAGCTACAGATATCCCACGCGTTTACAAATAGCGGACACATGCATTACTACAACTCAACTAACTATTGACAAAACCATAAAAATAGCCATACATATAATACCAGTAACACCAAAGGAATTCATACTAATAACTTGGCCGAAATTTTGCTTTCAATATATATTGATAAGCCCCAGCAAAACATGAAAATTATCTATGACAAAATATCTTCAAAACATTCTATAGTAAACTTGTTTACCAATATATGTATGATATTAATAACACAAGAAAACAAGTAATTTTACAAATTTTTTTAAAGATCTACGCCGTATTTTACGGCCAATAAAATTGATTAGCTTAAACAAAACATACCATTTGGCATTACAGTACATTCAAGTAAGAAATATTTCGTGCTCACATGTTTCTGTCAAGCTTGGGTTAAGGCTTGGCATTTTTATTTCGAATCTGATTCGAATAATTTTTCCGATTCGGATCGAATCACTAATTTCATGTAAATAACAAATATCTCATTTTTTAGTATTGCCAATTGTCCCCATTGTGAGAATCAAAAGATTTATGGTTTATTGTACATTTTCAATTCCTACGCAGTGTCCAACGGCAACAATTTTCATATTTTAACGACAAAATATAATCGATTTTGGTCAAATTTGACCGAAATCGATTGCATTTTCTCGTTAAAAATGAAAATTCTAGTTCTTTTAGGAAGTTTTTGTTCCTATGAACGATTCAATATTGATTCGAATTCATTGTGCTTCGAATCGATTCGAATCACAAAATCGAAATACCCTAACCTAGCTTGTGTGCTTGACAAAATAAATTACAATTGGAAAGAATTTTTGTCGAATCACTCGAGAATCGTTTCGGATCTTGAATCTACGTGACAACCGATGTTCCAAAGTAATTCAAAAAAAAGGAATTTTGATACAGTATAAAAAATGCTGTAAAATAACTGTTCTTTGACAGGAAGTACAGCCGAACTTGGCATATAGTCTCAACAAAGAAACCGTTTCAAAGTACCGAAGTACAGCGTTACTGTAAATGCTCAGTAAATTTAAATTTTTTTCACAGTGTACGAATTTCTCTTGGAAACGATCTCCATAAATAGAAAGAAGATTTATGATCCGATTATTTAAAACCTATATTCACACTCGCGTACGATCTTCAATCTTCAATTTCCTTTCACTTTACGATAAATAAAAGATACACAATGCTGTTAATACTGTTACAAATGTACATTAAATTTCCCCTTCATTTGCAGTAATTGAATATTTTCTGAACTATATTAAAATCGATTCTCGGCGGTGCATTCCATCAACTGTCAATAATTGGCCAAAAGTCAATTCTACAGTTTTATTTTTCAATATCACCTATTAAAATTACTATGAAATAGCAGGGATTTTACTGATGTTTTATTACAGTCCTACTTTGGGTTCATTAAGGATAATTACTGGCAACTTTCGATGTGTAATTGTCCAATTATTTCTACTACGTGATTAAGTAGCAAATGAAATTATACATTGTACATATTTCAAATAATTGTGTGATTCAATTCCAAAAAAACAGGGAGAATGGACAGACAAAAATATGGAGGCAACCTTATACACCGTAATATATATATGAAAAAGACCGTGGAATCGCAGCAGTAATTTTACTTCGTGATATTGAAATAAAACTTTTTTTTTGGATCAATCATGGGCTGTCGATGGATCGCACCGCCGAGGTGCGGTCCATCAACAGTCCATACTTGGCATAAATCTCATAGACAAACACAAAGCTATTTCGAAGTTTTGAATAATTTTTATTGTACTGTACTCTAAACGGAAAACATCCCAAACGGATCTGACCCGCATGGTGAAGTGCATAGAGTGGTATCTGCCCTGGATGATGGTAAAGCCATCTGTCGCTTTGATTGAATTCTAAGTGGTAAGCATGGCTGAATCACTATAACAAGATGCAGTGAGTGGTATCTGCTCTGGACTGTGTTAAAACTATCTACCATACCTCTGTTTCCTTTTAATCGCCTCTTCCGACACGCTAGAAATGTTAACGTTAAGTCTACTCTAAAGCCCGTACCTACAAGGCAATTACTGCATATGAACGGTAGTATAGCAGTACTTTTAATACAGTGAAAAGACAATTCGCCCATCCCGAGGCGAATATTTTGAACAGTTCTATCCATTCACAAGAATCATGCTTGCAAGACGAATTTTACTCTCAATCGTGGAGGTATAGATATTCTGGGCAGACGCACCGTTACAACTAGGCAAATTCGAATCATTTAGAAGTCGAATTTGATTCGAATATTTTTCCGAATTCGGATAATCAATTCCATAATAAACAACAAACTGTCCCGTTTTTACCGATACGGTTTTTTATTAATGAAATCAAGAAATACGTAGCCACGATTTTACTGATAAAGCGAGAGAAAACTGCCAGGAGCAATGTACCGTCAGTTAGTAATACTCAAAACCAAAGATAAACGTGAAAATGAGAAAAATAATTTGTATTTTGTCGGTAAAAACGTAAATTCGTCTTCATTACGCATAATGACGGTCTTTCACGAAACTCTTGTGTTTCATTGAACACCTGTTCACCTACACCAGATTTCACCCGACAAAATGAAAAAAATGTATTCCGAATATTCTAAATATATCTGTTCATCTCTTCTAAGTACAATGACTCAGAAAATTTTATATAAATTGAATCTAAATTGACATTATACGTTTAAAATAGGAAATTAAGGAAAATTGACAACATATTCGACGGAGTTTAAGAAAGTGTATTTCTGTGTGCACTCTCATTACATTCCAGACTAAATATGTCGATAAGCTACAATTCTTATTACAGGTAATCTCGGTTTGCGAGGAAATCATTATAAAAGGTTCAAGAGTTTTTCTACACACATACAACTAACAGTTTAAACTAAACAATAACATGTTGACATCGCAGGTTGAAGATCTCGGGTTCGAGCCCCGACGAGTCCGTCTCGCTTATCCATGCCCAGCACTCAGCCCGGGGTGTAATAACTTGGGTAGGATAAGCAGAACATGAAAAAAATCATATCTTTCTAGTAATTGTAACCCTGTCCGTCTATAAGTGGCCGTTTTTACAAGGCCTTGGACTGCGTGATTCACTCTAAGAAGTGGCTACAAAAAAAATAAGACATTCACATTTAGACACAAAAAAATTTTAAATGTTTCGCAGCCATTTGCTACGTATAACGATTAATTAATTGTAAAAAATCAACGTCGGCGCACGTCTTTTGAATGTGGTTGTTCTATAAAATAAAATAAAAATTGCACAGCGGTGGTCGGGAATTCGTTTTGCATAAGCCACAGGTGGACCGCGCCTCGGAGGTGTGATCTAGTTTTTTTAAACTAGGTGACGCACTATACCAGTATTTCCACAGATCAAGGTAAGATATGAGCTGCATTGAAGGCATTTTTAATAAATGTAAAAAGTAAAATCACTCGCGGTTTTACATTTATTTCTATATTAGTTATTAAGCAATAAATATGTTTCGGGTTTGCTGTAACTCGAGGCGATTAACGATCAATACATTTCCCGAATACAACAACACAAACATAAAAAAGGGAATCGGTGCATACAACGCAATGAATTCATGGTTCATTATTAGCATACGATGATATTTTTTGGCGGCCACTTATAGACGGAAATGTTAGAGTTGTTGGAAAGATATTATCTTTCCGGGTCGGATCAGCCTACCCAAGTTACTACACCATGAACTGAGATGGGCATGGATTAACTGCACAAGCCGGACTCGCAGGGACTCGAACCCGAGATCTTCAAAACGTGATGCCAAAATGATAACCACTATACTAATACTGATTCTAAGCTTTTAAAACTCGAATTCACTTTTTGGTTTTTTGATCCAAGTATGGGCCGAAGACTTAACAAATGAAAGAATATCAACAAAGCAAATTTACTATTGAAAGCACGTCAATTTTACAAGATTTTTGTTGAAGTAAAATTTTGGAACCGCGTTTCTGTTTTGCCCAACCATACATATATCACGAGTTTTGCTAATTTTTTAATCATGTTTTTGCTTTAAACTTATCCATTTATCAATGTCAAAAATGCCAATTGGTTATAGAAGCCAGATGTTTCTCTAAATGTCAAGTACAAATCCCCAAACACTGCAATGAAAATGCAGTAAAAATGCAGCTATTCGACAGTAATTATTTCGTCCATAATTGGAATAAATATTATCAAGTTTTCGTCTCTAAATGTATCCAATTCAGAACAGTATAGGACTTCATTTTTATCCTGCGGGAGAGGAAAACCGAGAATACGGCGTATTCATGAATCGGGTGAATGTTTTTTAGTTTATAATATTAATCATTTTCCCGTTCCTGACCATTGACCTGCTGTTTGGTGGAGGAAGCCGTCTCACGTGAACCACCGTGAGTCCAGCGTGCAGCGAACCTCTTACATATAATCATCACCCTCTCACGGGATTCAAACCTACGTCAGCACGCCCAGAGATGCGTGACCTGACGCGCATTCTCAACGTCCCACCGACTGCGCTAACGAACTGTTAAATGACTGCACTTTTTCACAGTGCACGCATGATATGTGTACATAGGTTTTGCGGAAATAAGGAAACTTTAAGGAGATATATCATTGTCAAAATTTCCTGATGTCATTCCAAGATTTTAAACCCTATTACTCATTTTCCTGATTCGACATATATCGATAAAGTTAGGAACAAACATTTCTTTCGTTATTGTCACGTTCTTAAATGTTTTCAAATTTTATCGGCGAGAATGGAAATTTTCTATATTTGATGAGGATTAGGAACTGTTCGATCGGACGCGAGAAGATTCGAGATCATATTTGAGAAAAAGGTGTAACTGAATGTGGTAACGCGGTCATTTTTGATGGCCGATAGAATATCTTTGGGATTCATAATACAATTAAATATTCTGTATTCGATTCGAATCGAATATTTGATTCAAAAGTTTTATAATAGGCAAACAATGACATTTACAAAAAAATGTTGGAAACGTGTAATTTTTTTTTTTTTTTTTGTTGACTTCAAATTGTTGAAGGAATCGAATCCACGGATCAACATGAAAAGTTTCGACAACGCTACTCAAAACATATTTTATAAAGTATGAGACACCATAAAGGCGCGTTTCATCTGTGTCTCATGCTTTGTAAAATGACGTTTCCTACCAGGCTATTATGGCTAATATGGTGCCAAGAATGAGCGAGTTATTTGTGGCTCATTCTTAACAAAAAAGTAGAAATGGTGGTTGGTTTTACAATCACACAGGGCAGATACCACTCACTGCACTCTATTATCATAATTCAGTTCCATCTCGGATGTTTTCCGCTCCTTCCAGAGTGAAGTTGCTGGTACTTCATTCAGTAATAGCTTTCTGCCCTTTAAGTGGGCGTTAGTTGGTTCCTTTTGAGCGCTGCATCCGGTATTGTCCAGTGGGAATCTCAATGAAAAAGAAAAACCTTTTCACGGAAGCTCGTCAGATTCAATTACACAATGTCGCAGTTGTGGATTCGAATATACAATAAGTCAAGAAAAAATCAACCGCGAGCGTTGTTGTCGATTTCAATTTAAAGAAACGCATCAAGTGAATCATAATATTTATCTATTATTGTTATTATTACTATTAAAATCACTCATATCATTATGAGTGAATCACCCCGAATTTTTTTTCAACTTTTCAATCATTCAATCAATACTTACTACTTATTATCAACTTTTATTGACTCATATAATCTTTAATAAAATGAGTATTCACCCGATTTCATGATTTCACAGCAATATGAATCAAGGTAAAAATAATCGAACAAAATCAGAAATCAAAAATTAAGAATCCCTGATTGTTCGGACAAGGTCGTCCATAGGACTGACGTCACTTTCTTTCTACAGAAGGATGAAAAGGATAAGCTTGGAAACCTCCAATATACTAACTGTGTAATAGTGTAAATTTAAATTGTTAAATTTATCAGATTTTGAACCTATGAAAATATTTTTTTCTAAATCTGTTCCTTTTGTGTATCTTGAGAAATCGAATGATATAAATTAACGATTTCGGAGATTTGATATTGAATCGAATAATTCAGATGGCCCCTTCAATACTTGTACTAAATATTCTGACGTAAAGTCACAGCGCGATGGCCTAGCGGTTAAACATGTTGACGTCGAAGTGACCATAAAAAGGCAAGCCTGAATCTGTAATGACTTCCCAACCATATGACATTCTAGGTTATGCTAAACTTACTATATAGAGCTCCTATAAGCCATAGAAAACGTAAAACCATATGTATGTCAGCAAAATTAAAATTTTTGACGTTATTGGAAAAACTTACGGAGTCGCCTAATTAAAATAATTTCATCTTAACTACCCAAATTAAGGGCAGAGGGCATTGAGCGGTTTCGACATATTAAAGTTAAACAACTGTGCAAAAATTTTCATTAACGACAAAAAATTACAGCTAAATTTAACCATGGTAACGTTTTCGAATGTCCCAGTAAATAAAAATAATTATACAATTTTCTGTCAGTAAGAGTTGTCAAATGTTTCATTCATTACAAAGCGATTTGTTAATGCTTTCCATGTCAAAAAAAAGAGATAAAAATGAGCATTTTGAGAGGATTGTTGGAAATGGCACTAGCTTATCTATCCCTCACTCGCGAATCAAGAGGAGAAATGCAAAATATAGTCATATATATCAGCAATGTCGTTTATCTAAAATGTTGAGACATAATTAATTTTAAATTGATTTCTTTTGCAGCGAAATCATGATATAGCGTGATACAAATCATGACATATATACCATTGCTGCAAAATGGGGGTAAACGGTCAAATATCTACAATTTCGCTAGTATAAAAAAATTATTATAAATAGAGTGAATTATAAATACTGTTTACACTAAACTTTTGGGATTGAAAGTTCTTCAGTCTTCGTTTCTGTAGTAGCTCTCCACAACAGTGGTTTTGGACGACTCTTATCTAGTAAAATTATATTTTTAGTCTCTTAAAACCTTGCTCTGAGAGTATAAAAATTCAGATAGAAAAACTATAAGGGGAAATCTTAACATGAACCTAGGATTTGGCAAAACCGAATCATTTGGAATTCGAATCTGATTCGGATAATTTTTTCGAATTGGATAGAATCTCTAATTCTGTGTGTTGCAAATGTCCCATTTTCAGTATTGCAATTTGTCTCCATAATGAAAATCAAGAAATTGATAGTTTATTTATACTATATATTTTCAATTCACACTCCATGCCTAAGAGCAACAAATTCAATATTTTAACAAAAATTACACTGTATTTTGGTAAAATTTGACCAAATCGATTGTATTTAGTAGTTAAAAATGGGAGTTTCACTTCATTTTGCAAACTTTTTTTCCTACGAACGTATTCCTATGAAAAGAATTTGTCATTCGAATCGATTCGAATCATCGAATCGAATTGCCCAGCCCTATATGAGCCACAAGTAACTGACAACTGGCTACACTGTAAGAAATATGCAGCAAACTTACTATTTATTTAATAGCAGTTTATAATTACACTTCAAAGCTAGGAAATTCGCAGTCGCCTTGTTGAAGAGATTTACGCCAAATACAGACCAGATGGTCAATTTCGTGCTCATTTTCTCCAGAATTAAATTTCTGACTGGGTCAGTGGCGTGTAATCAACAACCCTTAATTTGCCAAAATCCCCAATTTTAAATGTTTTAATCCAATATCAATAAATAATATAACTGCCCAAGCGGTGCGATTTTACTGTATTTTTGTTACAGTAATAAACCTGTAGTAACCTGAGCTATTCACATTACAAACCTCTACCCTGAACATAGATATATTTACATCTACCTCTATATCTGAGTAACATGTTCGATTATATAACGTTGCTGCCCTCAGGATACACAGCCTATCCTCAAAAGTTTATGTGGAGATACAATCTAACATTTTGAATTTAAAGTTTAAAGTTGTAATTATGCACACGGGAGAATATGATCCAGCAATTTACATTCCTTGGAAAGCCTATTTGAGGTGGGGTTTTCAACATTTATTCGATTGAAAATATTGAAGGTTTGTCGAGAATAAAAATATGGGGGGTGATGGAAATCGAATATATTAATGATTTTCGAATTGCAATGGGTATTCGATTATTCAAATTCACTCTAAGAAAGGCAGAAGCAGCGCTTAAAAGTTCAGTTGCACTCTGAGAAGTGAACATCTAAAAGAGGATTGAACCACTATAAAAAGTGGAGTGGATAACATCCGCTTTGTGTGATAATGAACCCACCTATTACTACTGTTTTTGTGTTCGAGACAATTCTGAAACCCGCACCTACGGCGCAAAAAAATTAACATATTTATGAATAATAAATCTAATAATCAATCTTTTATTAAATAGTTTTTTACTGTTATAATAATAAAGACAATTTATTCAAATTCATTGCCCCAAACGATGAAAGCAAAATATCCACTAAGCTCTATACGCGAATATGTTCCGCGGGCGATTCCAATCAGAAATTGAATTTTGTCAAGCATGAGTCACAGATGGACCGCGTCTCGTCGACGCGATCCATCAGTGACTCATACTTAACAAAACATGCATAACCAGTTTTTGATTGAGAATCGAAAATTACGAGAGTTATATCCAGCCTTGTGAATAGATTTTTTAAATACATATCCGCTCCATCTTAGGCCTGAAGCAGCGCCTAAAAATTACCAAGTAACGTCCTATAAATGACTACTTCAAAATATAGAACCCGTTACTGAACCCAAAATGCAGTCCATATTAAAGATGACCGAACCGCTATGATAAAGTGCAGTAGTTGTTATCTGCCCTGTATTTATAAAACCTAACAAAAAATACCGACTGTGAAACAATGCATCGTTTCGTAAAACTTTCTTCTCTGGTTGATTCATAGACACACCGATCTCAAACAAGTACAAAAAAATACTGAAAAAAAACATTGCACGTGAAAAATGAATTAAATCCCCATTATTAACAGATCACTTTTTCCTCTCTCGTAATTACTAATCCACTAGGTGTTTTCTTAAATATTTTCAGTCTATTTTCCCCGAGATTTCTATGCGATATCTATTCCCACGAGCATTGTTTTGAATGAAAATATATGTTGGGTTTTATTAATTAAAACTCACTGAATAAGTACCAAAGATAATAAGGAGCGACCAAAACCGAAGCACTTTCGGTTTCAGAATCGAATCGAACAATTTTCTCAAATCGAATCAAATATTCGGAATCGAAGTCATATAAAAATTTTCAAAACACTTATATAATTTCAATGCATCTGATAAAAATTTGCTTCATATCTCTGCCAGATACTACCGAATCACAGAAAAGAGTATTCGAATTCGATCTTGATTCGAATCCTGACTAAAGTTTCATGGGATATTCCCAACCGGTGAAATACAAACGATACAATTTGCCGACGTTTCGATTCCGAAACGTCGGCAAATAATATCGTTTGTATTTCACCGGTTTAGAATATCTCACGGAACTTAAAATCTACTGGTGATGGTAACCTGGTTATTTCTTAAACCAGGTAAAGTAAAACCAATTTACCACAAAACCAGTTGAAGTATCAACAGGTAACCTGGTTTCACTTTCAAAACTAAGTGGTACCAAGATTGAAAACCACTTAAAATAGGTAATTGTCGTTTGGCTGCATTTGAGGCATTTTTAATAATTTTGAAAGTTGAAATCCTCAAATAGTATATTTTGAAAGCTTTTTTATAATGAAAATATTGACCTACTTAGTTTTTCTACTATGTGCCTATTTTTTTCAACCAGGTACCTAGTTGTAAAATACGTATTTTTACCTATTTTGCCTGGTAGATTTACTAAGTAAAATATCGAACAGAAAACACGGTAAAAGTTGAACTAGGTAAGTTACATATTCTTGAAACTAAGTAAAAGTACTTTGAAACATAGACTGGGTAAACTAAGCGTACTTGGTAAACTAAATGTTCTACATAAACTAAGTATCTTACCTAGAATTGCCAACAGAATTGTCTGCCTGGTGGCGACCATAGCTGAATAGGAAACCTTTATCTGTTTGATAGAAAAATCCACAATATCACGTCCACTATTACACCTTTTGTTCGTCCAAAGTACGCAAATTATAACACTACTAACACGAAACTTCTCACTGCAAAATTCCTTACTATAGCCACAAGGCAAAAACACTTTCTTGTAGAAAAACTATAAAGTGTTTAATTACAACTTAGGCAGACGTTTACGTCAATACAGATTCCGCACGAAGTGTCGAAGTAGTTCGGTTTTTTTAAATTTAGTGAACATAACAGAATCGTTATAGAGTAATATTATTTTCTTTCTGTAAAAATGGCTTTAACTTACGACCTATCACTGATGAAAAATTTCATAAATTTATTCTGTATTTGCAGTAACTGCATATTTAAATAATTTGAAATCGCATTATCGCTAAGATTTATGCCAAGTACGAACTGTTGATAGACCGCACCTCGGCGGCGCGTTCTATCAACAGCCCGTAATTGGCCACATCAAAAACGTCGATTCTAAAGTTTTATTTCAGTATTACAAAGTAGAATTACCGCCAAAAAGCAGTGATTTTACTGTCATTTTGTTACAGTAATAATAAGACTAAACCATCGGGAAATACCACCACTTCACGTGCAGGTACAAAATACATGTCGGGTAGAGAGGTTTTGGCCAAACCGTTTACCTATGCACATGGACATAGTTGGTGGAGGAAGCCGAAACCAGCGGTTACGTGAGCCGTCATGCATCCCCGATCTGGAGTCAATCTCCTCACACATTGTAACAAAAATACAACAAAATCACTGGTCTTTGACAGTTATTTTACTTGGTGGGATTAAAAAAAAATTGACTTTTTTGGTCAAGTATGGGGTGTCGATGGAACGCACCGCGAAGGTGCGGTCCATCAATAGCCCCTAATTGGCATAAATCTCATCAACATGACGTTTTTTAACTTTGGAAATATGCGATTACTGGAAATGGCCAGTAAATTTACTGTACTTTTGTTACAGTGCATGTAATTACTCCCTCGAGATGACTGATGATCACAAATTGAGCAAAAGTACCAAGTTTACATAGTAAACTTATTACGAGTTACCATCCAAAAAGAAACAGACTATAGTGGCTTTTCTGATTTATCATAAGCCATAAATACCGATGGCGTGGTGACTAAACATGTTGGCATCGCAGGTTGGAGATCTCGGGTTCGAGCCCCGGCGAGTCCGACCCGCTTATCCATGCAACCTACCCAGGGTGTAATAACTTGGGTAGGCTAAGCCAAAGATCATATCTTTCCACTAATTGTAACCCTGTCCGTCTATGAGTGACCGCTGTTACAGGGCCTTGGACACGGTAATCCACTCTAATAAGTGGCTAAAAATAAAATAAATAATGAGTCTAATTTTTATCGAGCTTTTTGTACATTAAACGTCAGAAATTGTTTGTGTAGTAATGTTTTTGTCAAGTATGGGCCACTGATCTGTGATTCACGCTTAACAAAACAAGATTTCTGACTCTCAACGGTTCTGAGTCCAACCGTATCTAATAAGCAATGAAAATTCTAAGCAAGTGTACAAAGTTTCTTTAGTATTTTTTCGAAGTATATTGCCATTTTTTAAGATTTCATCCAGATATAGCCGGGAGCAGTCCGTCAATAAAGAGCTGCCCAGAAGTGACCATTTCTGATTTATCATTGCCCATATTTGATTTACCTATTTGAGTTTTATCGAGCTATTTGTTTGCAGTTTTTTTGATAAATGTCAACTAATCACTTAGGGTGATTACCCAGGAAACTGTTCCAAGAAAATAAATACCTGATAAATTAAATAATTATATTATTCGTAATGTTTGAGTACGAGAAAACTGTTGTTGGAGGCAAATAAAGTAAGAGATATAGTGAGTACCGGTAGTTTTTGATCAGTCACTGCGTTTCAAAATAATGATTCTGTCTACTTTGGTGAGAGTTTTCGTAATAATCTCTCTGGCAGGACAAAATAAATTGTATCATATCCTATCAGCAAAATTTGAAACATCGACGAAAACTCTGTCAAACTAAATGCAATAATCGATTTCCCTGCAAATCTAGTCAAACGTCTCCTCCTACGGCTTCCATAGGCACCGCAAGAAGGCAGTATTCTGGCAGGCACACTAACACTGAATCGAACCGAACAGCCCGACTCGGTGGCTCGGTTAAGCGTGATCCTATTGTTCGGAAGGCCGATGGTTCGATGCTTGGCCGTTTCACCACCGAGCGTGTCCCTCAGCAAAGCGCCTCGCGGGGACTGTAACATAGAACAGATACATACACAGTCGCTACTAAGGTCCGTGCCTAACGGTTGTTGGATATAAGCCGCCCAGTATGTTGTCGGACAGGCCATAGGAAATAATTTGAAAAACCTAAAAAATTAAATTGTCATATCTCTTTCTTTATAAAAGTTCGCCCTAAGCCAGGTAAAGCGCAGTGAGTGGTATCTGCTCTGGGGGGGGTGTTGATAAAAGCATCTACCACCTTTTTTGTTTCTTTTTAGTCGCCACTCACGACGCGCAGTAAATACGTGGGAACATTTTTAAAGACGGAACCCAGAGGACTAATTTTTGCCTAAAAAGTAGTTGTCGGTACCTCGCCCAGAGTGCATTTCAATTACAACAAGGAAAATCCTCGCTAAAAACTTCACCAAAAAACCGAAACCTCGACGAAAACTCTCTAAAGTCAAATTAAATGCAATAATCCGTTTTCCCTGCAAATCAAGTCAAACGCCTTCCCCACGGCTTCAGTAGGTACCACAAGGAGGCAATATTGCCCTCTTCTGGCACGTTCACTAACACTAAATTGAAGCGAACCCCCTCCCCTTTTTCACACATTTCCCGGGGACCACAAAGGGGCCACATTGTCCACCTACGAATCAGAAACTTATTTTATCAAGCATGAGCCACTGATGGACCACGCCTTAGTGGCGAGTTCCATCAGTGACTCACGCTTTACAAAATACGTTAGATCCTCATATTTCTAACTGGGAGCTCTGGCAAGTTTTCTAACAGATCATAAACGAAGTCGCTAAACAATGACTGTCTAGCCATACCAGACCGCGCACTTTTCATTGTTTATTATTTTGTCATCCAGACGATGTCACGTTTAACGTGACGGTAAGATTAGTAGGTTATTTGAATATAAGATATTCGTCGGGATGACCTCATTTTTATGGAAAATTGAAATTTCTGCTTTCCGGTCATTACAAAGCAAAATTACATTTTATTTTATATATTTTACTGCAAATAAAGTTAAATCAGAATAATCGATAATATATTATGATTTCGATATTGATTATTTGGAAACTTTTTGTACAGGTTGGTTGCAACCAGACACTCAAAAACGCATTTCAATTTTCAGACAAAATAAATATTACGAACTATCGCCCATTTTCATCTGATAGAATTCATTTTATTCGATAGTCTGATTACCAGAGTACCTGACATTCTGTTAGTATGGCAAGCACAAGCATGGTACCAAGGTTGGCTAGCGACCAGTTAGACCGATCTCAGAGAATCACACAGGTAACTTTCTTCTGCAGTTACTCGTATATGAAAAAACGTGCGATGCAATGCTGTACTATGACTATAATGTAGTTCTTACACGCGCGCCTTCGATAAATATCGCTTAAAGTGATCGCAAAATTAACGAAGGTACAGTCTCTAAAATATTTTGCTATTCAATCGCTAATTGTTTACACCTTTCTCCCTGTATGGTATCACCATTTTCTTAACATAACGTTTCACATAATCATTGTAACCAAACTGCAGTAAAAGGGCCAATTATTGGCTGTTGGTGGAACTAAGGGCTGGGCAATTTGATTCGGTGATTCGAAGCACAATTTAATTGAATCAATAATGAATCGAAGATAGGAACAAAAACTTTGTAAATGAACTAGAATTTCAATTTTTAACGAGAAAATGCAATCGATTTTGGTCACATTTGACCAAAATCGATTACATTTTGTCATTAAAATTTGAAAATTGTTCCCCTTAAACATAGAGTGTGAATTGAAAATACACGATAAAATATAAATTTTTTGATTCCACAATGAAGACAATTTGGAATACTAAAAATATATGTTATTTACATGGAAATTAGTGATTCGATACGATTCGGAAAAATATTCGAATCAGATTAGTATTCCAAAATATTCGATTTTTCCCAGACCTAGATGGTCCTAGTCGTGCCTATTAAAAGCCAATGCTTTGCCTAAACCTTTATTAGCAAACCTATATTTCGACTTTTAGAATTTCAATTACCGTAAATAAACTGTAAATTTACTGCAGTTTTGTAACAGTGCTAAAAATTCCACAACTACGATGTGACGAGCCTAACTTCCTCGAAGTTTCTACAATTCCGAATCAGAAATTTTATTTTGTCATGTATGAGCCACAGATGGACCTAGCCTCCACCGTGCGATCCAGCAGAGGTAGAATCTTGTTTTCTTCGGGTGTCTGAAATGCTCATGTCGTTTTCTTCTGGTGGACAAAAAAGCTTCAAAACCATCAACACTGCTATTTCCCCCTTTTCTCATGTTTAATTGCTCAAAAATAGACATCTTAATTTTCCAACAAGAGATTTATCACGAAATTAGCATATTTGCTAAATTTTCTTCTAATGGCAGCCCTTAGCTTCGGGTGTCTGAGTCGCAGGGGGTATCTGTCATTCTGCCTGTCTGCAGTGACCCATACTTAACAACAGGTATTTTGACGTAAAGTTCCCGAATAGATTTCTATGTAACATACACGCTCAGCATCAAGTCATATGAAGGATAATAATTTTTTTTCTACTTCTTAGTGTGGATTACCATGACCAAGGCCACTTATGGACGAACAGGATTAGAATTGATGGGAAGATATGATATTTTTCTGTTCGGCTTAGCCTACCCAAGTTATCACACCCTGGGTTGAGTTGTGGCATGGATTAACGACCCATGGCGCCAAATAATCAAGAATTGCATAAGTCCTGATAGAACTTTCTAGACATTACTAAATTTTTTGGCAACGATAGTATTACTAATGGATACAATTAATATTTTTATTTATTTTTTCATAGCCACTTCTTAGAGTGGGTCACCCTGTCCAAGGGCCTATAACAGCGGGCACTTATAGACGGGCAGGGGCAGGTATGATATTTTCCTGTTCGGTTTAGCTTGCCCAAGTTATTATACCCTGGGCTGAGTGGTGGGCATGGACAAGCGAGCCGGGCTCGTCGGGGCTCTGACCCGAGATCTTCAACCTGCGATGCCAACATGTTCAACCACGAGGCCATCGCGCCCACTATGTAAAAACATAGACTCGTTCAGGCAGCGAGTAGTCGTATTCGCTTTAGGTATTGCGCCGATCGTGGCCAAGTATGGGTCACTGGAACACTAGTTGGAACGAATTTCACATTACAGTTTGGCTTAACACACAAAAGCTATTACACCCTGGGCGGATAAGAAGAGACTCGAACTCAAGATCATTAACCTACGATGCCTATGTAGTATTCGTCAGGAAAAAAGATTCATATATTATGAAACAACAGAATAAGGTCCATGCGCGGAGAAAGGAGAAATGTCTGAAGGAGAGGTCGTTGTTCGCTATATGATTAAGCCGTACTCTCGTCTTTACTTTCCCATGTAATAAAAATGAAATCGTATCCTATCGTAACACTGCAATTTGAATTCATTTTTTTATCACAGTATGCGCGGTTATTTCTTATATAACGTATTATCAATATTTACAAATTTCAATATCTCAATCAATAATTTTTTGTCGAGTATGAGCCACAGATGGACCGCGCCTCAGCGGCGCGATCCATCAGTGACTTATACTAGACATAACAAGTTTTGATAAATCTCTCCTGATATTTATAAGGCAAATAGCAACCTGATAACATGTACAAATATAACAAAATATGTTCAAATAGAGGCGGTTTGAGCACCAGTTTTATTGTTATTATTATTGCACATTTAGGGGTTTATCCGGTGATTATTTTTGCTTCGAGTCTTGAGTATGAAAAAATAGTATTGGAAGACAAAAAAATCAAAATTAAATTTTCGGATTTTTGAAAAAATTGCACATATCAATTTCTATAAACCAATGAATGTGCTGGAAGCGCGCCAAAATTTGGTTCATTTTAATAAAATTATAGAATAAAAAATCAAAAGCTGTGGAAATCTACTATAATTAACCAGGCCAGTAGCAGAACATAAAAGAAGCCTTATAACAATACCCAATGTGCCAAAGAGTTGCCTGAAATATGAAATACTAAACAGCAATAAATATATCATACAAGGCAAATACTGAACCACAATAGACGAGTGCAGTGAGTGATACCTGCCTTGGGCGATTATCAAGCATTTCTTAAAACATATACAAAAGAGCATTGTTCTCTAAAATCCTTACTATCATCGCAAAGCCTAAAATCAAATATGAAAGATTTATTTTCAGAAATATTTAACATGACTTTGATTCTTTGTATCAATGATTGTAAATCAAGTTAATACAAAAACCAAACAGTATTTTGTACCACAAGATGTAACTGATATCACATTTCATGTAAGTAAACGCGCTATAAATCATATAGGATCATTTATTATTTTAATAATATTTAGGTCAGTTCCCTCTCCTCTAGAGTAGAGCAGATGTCACTCGCTGCACTTTAAAATAGCGGTTCAGGTATGTGAAGGATTATTTCAGCGTAGCTTGTCATTTTTTTTGTTTTACCAAATTTTTTTTAACGATTACCAATTTGTACCATTTTTTTTTAACGATTAAGTTATACAATAAATAAATCTTCAAATGATTCATTTGGAATTCAAATCTGATTCGGTTAATTTTTTCGAATCGGATCGAATATTCCGTAAAAAAACATATCCCATTTTTACTATCACTAGTATTATCGCCATTATGTTAATTAAGAATTTAACAGTTACGAATTACAATTACGTTACCGAATAAGGTATTCATAAAGATATACTACTTGCTATCCCTGATATTTCTAATAAAATTGATATTTTTCCAATCTTGCTTATATCTAGCTTTCCAACTCCCTACATGTTCCTACTCGCATACACGATGCCAAATCGCCCCAGTACAAATCTAAAATCAGTAAAAACAATCCTGAATTATCGCACTTCAATTTTTCCACCACAAACCTAATCTCCTCACGTTGATCCATGCCCAAAAATAGTACTCGATGACGATTTCTGACAAATAATTTAATAAAATAATTCCGAGCGTTATATAGAATTCCCATGACAACGCGACGTATGAAAACATGACGTCATGTGTTATTTAACATCGACTATAAACACATCCTGTAGCTTTGGTTCTGGTTTCACAATTTTCAATAAATTTATTCAAGAATCGATCCGGTGATAACAAAAAATAGATAAGAACTTGCTTTATCTAATGTATTTACATTTCCTCTTGTAACTAGATTATGAGTAGGGCTGGACAAAACCGAATCATTTGGAATTCAAATCTGATTCGAAAATTTTTTTCGAATTGGGTTGAATCTTCCATTTCATAAAATTAACAAAGATCCCATTTATACTATTACTATTATAGTGACCCATCTGATAATTACGAAATATACAGTTACCAATTACATGTTTTAACTGACTTAAAAGCGATGAATTTTCATTTTTAACGTCGAAATACAATCGATTTTGGTCAAATTGACCAAAATCAACTTCATTTAGCATGTTTTGGTTCCTGTGACCGATTCACTATTGATTTGAATAATCTGTACTCCGAATCGATTCGAATCACCGAATTAGATTGCCCAGTCCCACTTATGAGCAATTTATTTTGTCAAGCATGAGCCATATGCTACGAGTAGAGTTGGCAATTCAGGGTAAAGGTACACAGTTTACCTAGTATACATAGTTCCCCGAGTTCTTTTTCAAAGTACTTTTACATTACCTAGTTTAACTGTTACCGAGTTTTCTCTTAGATATATTAGCTAGTAAATTTACTGGGTAAAATAAGTAAATTTACATGTTTTACAACTAGGTACCTGGTTGAAAAAACGAGGTACCCAGAATAAAAAAAAAAATAGGTAAAATCCATTTTCATTAAAAAAAGATTTCCCCTTAAATCTATTAAAAATGACTTGTCTAGCGGAGATACCCCTGCATTACACTTTAATATAGTGGTTCAATCCTCTCTGGGACGTTTTGCGCTTAGAGTACAGTTCCTGGCGCTGTCCAAAAAAATGGATTCGATTCGGAATATTCGAATCATAAATTATTCGATTCGATTTCTGCAACAATTCAGAATTAACAAAATGATAATTTTGAGGAGTTTTTTTAAACGAGTGTGAATTATTAAGCAAATTAGAAGCTAATACAAGAATGTTTTTCATTGTTTATTATATGACTTTTGATTCGAATATTCGATTCGATTCTGAAACCAAAAGATATTCGATTCTGGCCGACCCTAGTTGGTAGCATCCTCCTGTGCAAAGCAGCGTTGCTTGAATTTTAATAAAAAAAATATGGCGCAAGTTTGACCATATATAAATGTATATTACAATGGCATGTCGAGGAATATAGAAAAGATTTCTAACTACTTATCCGAATTGAAGATCTCGGGTTCGAGCCCCGGGGAGTCCGGCTCTCTTATCCTTGCCCCCCACTCAGACCAGGGTATAATAACTTGGGTAGGCTAAGCCGAACAGGAAATGATCATATCTTTCCAGTAATTGTAACCCTGTCTGTCTATAAGTGGCGGCTGTTACAGGGCCTTGGACAGGGTGATCCACTCTAAGAAGTGACCATAAAAAAAAATTGAATATTACTTACAAGACTGTGTTTTTATATATGTATTGAATTTCACTCTGAGGATGGAAGCAATGCTCAAAAGCAAACAACTAACGGTCACTTAATAGCAAAGATCTACTAAAAGATGTAGTGCCAGCAATTACACTCTAAGCAAACAACCTCCAAATCGGAACTGAACCAGAACCGGCAAGGTAAAGTGCAGTGAGAGGTATCTACCCTGAGTGATGGTAAAACCATCTACCTCTCCTTTATCTTCCTTTAGTCGCCTCTTACGACACACAGGAAATACATAAGGGCGTTTGTTTCGTGTTATCTACTACAAGAACTCAGAGAAGCGGTCGCCGTCATACTATAGACCATTCTTAAAAAAAGTTACTTAATTGTATCAGTATGGCCGTATTTTCCACTCCCAACTACCTTATCTACGCTGTAACAAAATATGTAACAAAATCACTGGTCTTTGACAGTAATTTTACTTAGCGGAATTGAAAAAAAAAACGAAATTACCTTTTTTTGCCAAATATGGGGTGTTGATGGAACGCACCACGAAGGTGCGGTCCATCAACAGCCCATAATTGGCATAAATCTCATCAACATGGCGTTTTTTTAAACTTCGGAAATAGGTAATTACTGCAAATTACCAGTAAATTTACTGCACTTTTTATACAGTGTATAACAAATTAAAAAAAATCGATTTTATTCTATTTGCCAAACACTGATAACGCGACCATGCCACCTGGTCAAATGGGTTTTGAAACACTTGTAAAAACATTCGTAAATTTTATCAAAATTTTAAAAAGCTTTTGGACATGCCCCGTATTTGCTATATAAGTTGTGGCTCCTTTTATAATTTGTGGAATTCCAATTCAAATTCCTGTGACTTGAGTTCGAATTGCTCGTAGGGCTGCCCGAATATTCGAATTATAATTTATTCGATTCGGTTTCTGTAACACTTCGAAATCAACAAAATGATACTTTTAATTTTTTTTTTCATATATTTCATTCAAGTGTGAATTTTCCCGTAAATTATAAGATGATAAAAATATATCTTTGTTTGTTAATTATACGACTTCCGATACTAATATTCGATTCGATCCCAAAACCAAAAGATAGTCGATTATGGCAACACCTCGACAAAAATCAGATAAACGGTGGAATAGAAAATTTCACATGAATTGAGCTAGGAATCAAAATTTCGTCGAATGAGATCAGATATTTGAATCGGACATCTTTTATCATAAAAAAGCATTTTAAAGGAAAATGGTCCATTACAATTAAATAGCACCTATTTTTACTGATGTTAAAAACAATTACAGGCAAATGCTCGCAAAATGGCTGAATATTTTTAAAATTGTTAGGATAGCAAATGGACAAGTGTTTATCAAATAATGTGTAAGGATATCAAGCAGGGAATTTAAACAAATAATAAGATAAGAAATAAATTTCAAAATAATTTACTTTAACTAATCCAAACATATAGTTTCTGACTAATATGCTAATCGACGTTTCGAATATCTACGCATATTTTGACGTGATAAATATTTTTATCATCGTCCAGAGGAGATAACACTTACTGCACTCTACTACTATATTCAATCCATTTCGTACCAGACTTTTTCCGCCCAATCTTCTGCTAAATTAGAATTCTTTTTGTATGATTAAATATGGCCCACTGATGGGGCTGTCCAAAATATTCGATTCCCGATTACCAAATTCATAACTTATTCGATTCGATCTGTCCATGGATTCGAAATTAACAGAATCAAAAAGTAAAGAATAATTTTCTGGAAAAATGCCTGAGTTTGTGTATACTACATCTGATTTTAATAATATATATTATTCGGTTCGATGCTGTACTCTTCTGTACATATATTCTATTTTGACAACCCTAGACATTGACTGTATCGTCGCTAGGGCTGGACAATTAGCTTCAGTGACTCGAATCGATTCGAAGCACAATTTGAATCGTTAATAGGAACAAAAACTTGCTAAATGAACTAAAATTTTCATTTTTATCGAAAAAATGCAATAGATTTTGGTCAAATTTGACCAATCTGAATCAAATAATTTCTCCGAATCGGATCGAATCGTTGATTTCATAAAAATACCAAACATCCCAGTTTTACTAATATTATCATAGTCGCCATTATGATGATAAGTGAATATACAGTTACGAATTACAAATAGTAGCATAAACGAACTTAGAAGTCATGTATTTTCATTTTAACGACGAAATACAGCCGATTTTGGTCAAATTTGACCAAAATCGATTGCATTTTGTGGTTAAAATGAAAAAAAGCACTTCATTCAGCATGTTTTTGTTCCTATGACCGATTCACAATTGATTCGAATAATCTGTACTTCGAATCGATTCGAATCACCGAATCGAATTGCCCAGCCCTACTCACCAGTATAGTAGTTCATGCGGCGATGATTCAAACACGACCCATATACTTCTTTACAGTTGAAAAACAAAGCTTTTCTTTTCCACCCGTACTAAAGGGTTGTTTGTTCTGAGTCAAATGAAATCACTTGACAGCATCGACCGCAGATAAACGAAAGCAAATCAAAAACAATTCTCGTATATTTAATTTAAACCAAGATACTAAAAACGATTGTAAAATTACCTACTTAGCGAGTACAGGTAGCTTCGCAAGCTTGTAAAATAGTCTATAAGTAATCGATGGTATAGGACGGCGAGTTTTATTGTTTCGTGGACGAGTCGCGCAACATATTTTTCCGTCATTCTACACTGTAACAAAACTACAGTAAATTTACTGTAACTCCACATTTGCAAAATTAAAAAAGGGCTATGTTGATGAGATCTATGCCAACCATGGGCTGTTGATGGACCGCACCTTCGCGGTGCGTTCCATTAACGCCCCATATTTGGCCAAAAAAGTCAATTTTGAATCTTTTTTCAATACCGCCAAGTAAAATTACTGTCAAAGACCAGTGATTTTGTTGCATTTTTTGTTAAAGTGCAGTATCAATTTAATTCGGTGTACCCTGCCCAAGACTCCGTACCAGCGGCCACTTATGGACGGGCAGGGTTAGACTTGCTGGAAAGATAGGATCTTTTCCTGTTCGGCTTAGCCTACCCAAGTTATTATGGAGTGAAATGTGAAATCATCATACTTAAAAGTTACATACCCTTATTGTCATAACATCCTTTATCAAGTATGGGCCACCGATGGAACGCGCCGAAAAGGCGCGGTCCATCTGGGGCGCATACTTGATAAAATGAAATATCTGATAGGGTATACGACGTTGTGGACATCCGCTATTTCTCCTTATGCCGAGTGTTATTCCTCGTTCCCGAAGAAGGTCATTAAGAGATTTAACTTGTAAATTAACTTGAAATTCCCGCATCTTTTTAACAGCCACCTAACCGGCGGAGATGCCATGTCTCACAGCGCCTGTCTAATTATACGATTAGAATAAACCTACATGTTTGTTTTAAAAGAAAGCATTGTTTTCCGCTTTATGACGTAATGCTGACGTGTGGCTATTGCGCAGTATACTTGAATGTGAAATAAACAAGATAAGAAGCAGTTTTTAACAACAAAATTTTACAGTTTTTAAATAGTCGACGTTTCGCGCGGTTTGAATATTTCGTTATTAATGGTCCTTATTCACGCACGCGAATTCCTATTTCCGGTTCTTGAGCATTTCAAAGTATTCGATTAAGATTATAAAAACAAAAACAATTCAAGTTAGAAAGATTCAACATACTATACTTTGTTAAGCATGAAGGACTGATAGATCCAGGAGTTATGAAGTCGATTAAAATATATTATATATAAAAAATTTGGCGAGTTCTTCCCATTTCGGAATCAAGATCGAATTGATTTAAATATCTTCGGATCGATGAATCGCGAGGATTCGAATATTCGAACCGATAAAAGTCATACGTTAGCTAGTCCGCAATGATAACAACAACATTAAACTTCATAAACACAATATTTTATAATATTTAACCGAAAATACCACTCGCTGCACTTTACCATGGCGGTTCAGTTCTCTGTGACATGTTTTCCGATCAGAAGTGCAGTTACCGGTACTACAGCAGCTCATTACCATTTATTCCATGCCCACCCCTCAACCCTGGGTATGATAACTTGGGTAGGCTAAGCCGAACAAGGGAAGATCATATCGTTCCAGCAATCCCAACCCTGTCCTATTCTACTGAAATACTCATTTTTGTACGAACAAGATAGTACGTCAGTTAGTGCTGGGCAATTTGATTTGGTGATTCGAATCGATTCAAAGCACAAATTATTCGAATCAATCGTGAATCGTTCATAGGAACTTGCCAAATTGACTAAAATTTTCACTTTTAGCAACAAAAGGCTATCGATTTTGGTCAAGTTTGACCAAAATCGATTAATTTTCTTCGTTAAAATATGAAAATTGTTGCTCCTAGACATGGAGTGTGAATTGAAAAAGCAATATGAACTATAAATTTCAAAGACAAATTGTAATAGTAAAAATGGGATATTTGTTATTTACATGGAACTTATGGTTCGATCCGATTCGAAAAAATTAATTGAATCGGATTCGAATTCAAGATGATTAGGTTTTGCCCAGCCCTAACGCCAGTGCTATCTAGAACCTTTTTTCCATGAAACTATGCTTTGAGAAATATACAAAAAACTACCGCGGACAGATTCTAGGCTTATTTACAAAAGATATGAATATTAATAAAGTTGCCACAATGCATTTCTCTCCTCCCTTTCAGTAAACAGAATAGCACTACCGATACTGAAAAAATATTTTAGCACGCCTTTGGCACTCATTTTTTTATCAATAATTTGGAAATTTTCCCCTAAGATTTGGCACCTTCCGTTGCCAATGATGACGAATATATAATTGAAGTCTTTGCAGATAATAGTTTGTATATCTAACTATTTTAATAAATTGGCGAAGGATTCGGCATGTCCAAAAACCCTGCCAAAATCAATCAAAATTTAACAAACAATGCCAAATTATATATTGAAACCCGTCAGTTTTACCAATATCAAACATTTCGCCGGAAACGCGCCGGCTGAGATGAAAAATCAATATGTTATGTCCGTAAAGTGTGTATTTTAGTCTCATATCTGCGTAATTTCACTTTTGTGGGAAACCAAGACCAAATATTTGCTTTTAAAGGACGTAACTAAAACAAAGAAAGACTAGGGTCATAGACGATAGTATTCAAATCGTCGGATAATCTGGAAATATCTTGAAAATCAATTAATCCCTGCTCTGAGTGCGGTTTAGGAATTTCTTATATTGGAATTTAAGAAATTGCAAGGAAGTAAGCAGCACATAAAACGAATCGACTAGCTGTCACATATATTGCAAATCCGGCTAAGCAACCGAGTCATTTCGAATTCAAATCTGATTCGGATAATTTTTTCGAGTTAGATCGCTGATTCCGTATAAATAATAAATATCCCATTTTTACTGTCACAACTTGTTTTCATTATGAAAATCACGAAATTACTAATGTTAAACAGACTTAAAAGCTACGTATTTCCAAATCCCAGTCCAAAAAAATATAATCGATTTTGGTCGTATTTGACCAAAATCGATTGCATTTTGTCGTTAAAATTGAAAAGTTCCATTTTTTAAGCAATTTTTGTTTCTCTGAATGATTCACAAATGATTCGAACAATTTGTGCTCCGAATCGATTCGAATAAACGAATCAAATTGCTTAGTTCTAATTACAAAGAAATTCTTCAAAACGTAGCCACAGAAGCGGTATTTTAAGTGGATAAAACCCCAGACAGAAATGAACCACTATAATAGAGTACAGTGAGTGGTATATACGGGGTGACCAAAATCGAATATCGCATGGTTTCAAAATCGAATCGAAGAATTTTCCTGAATGGAATCGAATATTCGAATATTTTATCATCTTATAATTTTTTCGTGAAAATTTACACTTACCTAAGGAAAGAATTTAAATTTATTATTTTGTCGATTTCGAATTGTTGCAGAAATCGAATCGAATATTTTGGACAGCCCTAGTATCTGCCCTGGGCGATGGTAAAACCGCCAATTCTTTGTTTCCTTTTTGTTAGTAAATACGTTAGTGTAATTCTGAACCTGTTGGCACCTACCGAAGTCGCAAAAAAAGTTTCTTTAAATGGCATTTGTACATCATTTCATTTGTAGAATGTTGTGTATTTACATTACTTTCCCAAGAATTGCTTTTCGATCATGTATATGACGTCAAACATGTATTGGCTGCTTGCCTCGCTTTGTGCGCTTTTGTTTCTTTATGCTCTTGGTCGAGTTAACGTGGGACTAACTACATTGCAACAAAAGTCCAGTGAATTTACGGGTCATTTGCAGTAATTGCATTTTCCAAAGTTAAAAACACGCCATGTTGATGAGATTTATATCAATTAAGGGTTGCTGGTGGACCACGCCTTTCCTTTTCCCCATATTTGGCCGAAAAAGTCAATATAGTCGATTTATTTCAATATCATCGGAAGCGAATTACTGTGAAAGAGCGTTAATTTTAATGCACTTTTGTTACAGTGTATACCCAATATAATGATTTCAGATTTTTTACAAATTAAACAGTTTAAGTCCTGAATATGTTCCAACTATTGCACGAGACTATTCTAGGGCTGAAAATAAAATTGGCAAACGAAAAAAAAAGCAGGGAAGCATGCACAGTCAAAGCCAGATAAGCTATTTTGGTGTTTGTTTACAGACAATTTGTATTGCTATATCGGGCATCGTTACGCCACGTGAACGAGTATACAAACATAGTAAAGTTGACTTCAAATTAAGATGGACGTGATGGCCTAGTGGTTAAACATGTTGGCGTCGCAGGTTGAGGATCTCAGGTTCGCTTATCCATGCCCACCAGGGTGTAATAACTTGGGTAGGCTCAGCCGAACTGGAAAATATCATATCTTTCCAGTAATTGTAACCCTGTCCGTCTATAAGTGGCCGCTTATAGGGCCTCAGGGTGATCCACTCTAAGAAGTGGCTATAAAAAATCACTCTCCACTTCATTGACCAAATATATCATAATATATTGCTACAGTGTTAATCAAGGCGACTAGCGATGGACCGATACCATATTTTCGCCGATAAAGTACATTAAAGAGACCATTTCATAACTTTTATTCCAAAGCCGAGTGCTCTAGGTTATATATTCGACAGCATTACACTCGGAGGTAGCTGGACCCTTTCCTTCAAGCAATTTCACCTACATATGTTTGGCCCGACGTACAGTTGCATTGGCATAAATCAGAGTTGGAATGGAAGCAAATAACATTGGTTTAAAGACTTTTGGAAAAGGTATCATGTAAAAGTTGGCATCGTCCTGTATTGTATTGGCATTGTCGGGACCGGAATAGGTGACGAAAATGTTCCGATACCGACAGATAAGTTGGATATTAAACAAATACGTTGGATATGGTCGATACCCATACATTGATACTAGGGCTGGGCAAAACCGAATCATTTGGAATTCGAATAATTTTTTTCGAATCGGATCGAATCACAAATTCAACGTAAATGACAAACATCCTAATTTTACTATTACAACGTGTCTCCATCATGGTTATCAAAAAAATTATAGTTAATAGCGTATATTTTCAATTCATATTCCATGGCCAAGACCAACAATTTTCATATTTTAACGACAAAATATAATCGATTTTGGTCAAATTTGACCAAAATCGATTGTATTTTATCGTTAAAAATGAAAATTCTAGTTTATTCAGTACGTTTCGTTCCCATGAACGATTCACAATTGATTCGAATAAATTGTGCTTCGAATCGATTCGAATCACCGAATCGAATTGGCCGTATTGGCCCTAGTCGTAACGAATCGGCCCTAGCCGTAACAAATGATTACGTGAACTAAGGTGACAGAATTGTTTTTCTTCGGGTGTCCAAAATATTCATATCATTTTCTTCGGATGAACAAAAAGTTTCAAAAACATCAACACTGCTATTTTCGTAACAGTATTGATGATTTTGAACCCATTTCTAGAGCGTGGTTGCTTAACGAGTTATTTTTGTGTTGTGGCAAGAGGTATAGTATCAAATATTTCCCATTTTCTGAGGTATCTGCTGGTGGAACCCTTTTTCGGCGAATTTCTGGGTAATGGAGTGGCTAGCATTCCACCAGCATGAACCATCCTGCAGTGGCAAGGGATTCAGCGATGTTTTCATACCTAGTTATTTCAAAGCCTCATCAATATTGAGTTAACTCTTCCTTTATTCACTTTCTTTTCAACATTCTTTCTCAGCAAAACAAGTGCCCTGGTAATAAATAAAGTCGCAGAAAAACAAAGCGATATTTATGGATCTGCAAACAAAATCGAGTTATACGAAGGCAGTGGACAATTACATTAAACAACGCGTATTTTAAGATCTTGGTGTAATTAGGACAAGTCAAAACAAGAGTAAATAACAACGGCAAGAGAAGTCATATATATCTCGTATATATGAAATCAATCTTATGCCTGGTTAAAAGGGTACTCAAAGAATATTTAGAACTCAAATTTCGAATTCACAGATCTACCTAAATTACTGATTTTTAGACATAGTTGGTCGTAAGGGCAGCAAAATCATGAGATATGTCAAATTGATTTTTCTGCGCGATTTATCATTATAATACAAGCAAAAAGAAAAGAGTATTTCTAGATTCAATATATATGTTTATAATATTTTTTTTATTTATTGAAATTTACTCGGAGCAAGGACGGAAGCAGAGCCTAAAAGGAACCGAGTAACGACCACTCAATAGCAAAGAGCCACTAGAAGACATAGTACCAGCAACTGCACTCTTAACGGAAAGATACCAAACGAAACTGAACCGCCATGATAAAGTGCAGTGAGTGGTATCTTCCCTGGATGATGATAAAACCATCTACCACTCATTTGTTTCCTTTTAGTCGCCTCTTGAGACACGCAGGAAATACGTTAGAACTATTCCAAAGACCTACCCACAGGGCTATATTTCAAAAAATAAAATACTGGTACGGTGGCAGTATATTCATAATCGAAATTTAGCAACTGTACAAGTGTTTGGCCGAAAAGACGAGGTTTATAATTCTCCTAATAAATTACGATAGTTGGGCATTAGTGGTATTATTAATGTTATTTTATTCGAATGGACCAAAAGCTTCAAAACCATCAACAACACGTCTATATTTTATTAAAAAATATAATACTGGCTGGTAACATATGCTTAACTGGAATATAATTGCTGTGCGGGTGTTTGACTAATAAGACGAGGTATATAATTCTCCTTATAAATTACGATATATAGGCATGATGATATTTATGTAGAATAACCAGTACGCATAATAGTATCCGATTAAATTAATTATTCAGTGAAGGTTGAAATTATCAATACTCTTTTGACATAAATATGGAATGGGTGACATCAAAAATATTTATGGATTTTTGTTTAATGATTCAATGCCGTATCCACAATCGGGATTATTACTTGTCATGATGAAGCTTTTTTTTGTTGGAGTTCGTCCTCAGCAAAGCCCGAGGCAAAGTCTAAAGCGAGCCAACTAACGGTCACCCAACCAGCAAAGACCATTTTAACATAAATATGAGATCGGTGACATCAAAAATGTTCATGGATTTTTGTTCAATGCTAAATCATAATCGGAAATATTTCTTGTCCTGATGGAGCTTTTTCCATATTGGAGTTCGCTCTCAACAAGCCCCGAGGCAAAGTCTAAAGTGAGCCAACTAACGGTCACCCAACTAGCAAAGATCATATCTACAAAATGTGGCATCAGCAACTGTAATCAGGGATGTCCTAATCGAATATTCGAATACGCTCGAAATGGAAGATATTCGATATAGAAAAATTTTTGATTTTAGATATAATATATCAGAGATATAATATATAATGATAGGCGACGATGTGATTTTCTGATTATTAGAAAAAAGACTTACGAAACGATATTTTACTTACTTACATCATCCATCATCAAAATTCTGCCTAATGGTATCGGATAGAATTTCATTTTTATCCCACGGGAGAGAAATGCCGAAAATACGGCTTAAATGGCGAACCACGACCCCCCGTGCGGATACCAGCTCCGAATCGGGGGTGAAGGTTTTTGCTCACTATTTCACTCATTTTTCCTGTACATTGACATGGTTGGGGGAGCATTTTTATCCTGCGGTGGAGAAAGCCAAAAATACGGCTTAAACATATTGCGAGACACGACGGCTCGTGCAGACACCAATTCCGAATCAAGAGTAAAGGTTCTTGCTTAATATTTTACTCATTTTTCCTGTACATTGAGATGGTTGGTGAAGGTAGCCTTAAACAACGATCAAGTGAACCACCGTCTACCGCATATAACAAGTCGCGAGATGCGATCCCAGGACGGCAGTGGCGTGTAGCTCCAAGCATATACCTAACACCTTTACTGACTGAGCTGATCGGGCACGATCTCTAGGAGATTGTTTATTCCTCCGACTGTCAATCAACAGAATTGGTGTCATTTCATGTATGCGGTGCAATTAAACACTGTTTTACGAACGTGCCTCACGGCGAATAGTTGTCGCGAAGCCAATTTGTTAAACAATATTTATTTGATTTGGTTCGTGAGGCACGGGCCACCCACAGATCGCGCCACTGAGGCCTAATCCATCAGTGTCCCATAATCTACAAAACAGACTTTCCGATGACCAATTTACCACACAATATTTTATTCCTTCACTATTATAGTTACAGTACTGGAAGTATGAAAATTATCATACGATTATGTTTTTTTCTTTTCAATATTAAAACTCGCTCAGCGCAAGGCCACAGGAGATAAATCCCACCTGAAAATTCTCGTGAAGCCACTAAAGTGCAAAGAGCTACACGAAATGCAGGAATAGTAACTAAGGAATTCTAAAAAGGGGTAGCAAAATCGAGTATTGTATATTTCGAAATCGATTTAAAATATTTTCAAAGCATCAAATTTTAAAAACAAAATTTATGAGATGAACAAATATAGGAATGCTTCAGAAAACCTACAAATGCTGCTTTAAACTTATCCTATCGCACACTGTAACAAAATTACAATAAAATCACTGCTCTTTTACAGTAATTCTACTCGATGTTACTGAAATAAAATTTCAAAACCGACTATTTGTCTAGTCATGGGCTGTCCATTAACATCTCATACTTGGCATAAATCTCATTATCAAAACAATTTTGAATTTTAGAAAAATGAAATTACTGCAGATGAACAGTAACTAAACTGCAATTTTTCACAGTGTATTTTCTCCGTGTCGGACTCGTAAGAGTCAACTAAGGTTAAAAAAGAAATGCAAGATCAACATGGGTTGCGCCACTACGACGCTGTTTATTTGTAGCTCATACTCGATAAAATTAAATCCACGGTAAAATACAACAGAGTTGATCGGCGTAAAATCGATACCTATTAGCGAATGAGACAAAATCATTGATGATATTAAAATCACAGTAAATTTACTATTTCTATAACAGTACACGTAATATTAACCATTCCTGATACCATAAATCAATTAACAATGTTTGATCTTGTCTATTGCGTTTCCTATTCTACGCCCTAGAACGGGTCAATAGGTCGCACCCTCTATACCGACCGAAAGACATTCCAGAAAGTGATTTAATTTTGAAATTCACTACAATTTCGGCCGGAAAAAGCGCCGAAAAGGGGAGTTAATCAACTAATCAACTAATCACTTAGACCACTAGTTGAACTGGTGGATTAAGACTTTTACTTACGATAAGACCTTATTGCAGGATAAGACGAAAAACTTTCTGATATTTCTTCAAAATATTGCGCAAAATAGCAAAAATTCTAGCAAAATATTAGAGACAAATGTATGATAACTATGATAAAATTCTATTTCACATTCCGAATATTTCGGTTTGTCATCTAACAGTAAAATAAAGGCAGTAGGGTTACAGAATAGTCTTAACGTATTTCCTACGTTTCGTAAGAGGCAACTAAAGGAAACAGAGACACGGTAGAGAGTTTAAACACAGCCCAGAGCAGACACACTCACTGCACCTTGTTACAGTGGTTCAGTCAACTTCCGAATGTTTTCACCTTAGAGTGCTATGGTTGGTATTTCATTTTCTACTAAACTGTTACAAAAGTATAGTGAATTTGCTGGTTATTTACAGTAATTGCATTTTTCCAATGTCGAAAAAACACCATATTGATGGGATTTATGCCAATCATGGGCTGTCGATGGACCGCACCTTCGCGGTGCGTTCCATCAACATCCCATATTTGGCCAAAAAAGTCAGTTTTGAATTTTTTCAATACTGCCATGTAAAATTACTGTCAAAGCCCATTGATTTTATTGCATTTTTTGTTACAGTGTATCTCGTTGCCACTTAAGTGACCGTTAGTTTGTTCCTTTCTGGTGCCGCTTCCAGCTTCCGGCAAATTCGATAAACAAAATACCTTTTGGCGAGGTGGTCTATCAATATATTTGACCTGAAGAATTTTTGAAAAATTTCTGGCTGGATAAATGTTGTGTGACGTACTGGAGTTGAAATAATAGTCTAGCAATAAAGAAATACTATACTATACAAAGGACTAATTATGACTTATAATGAGCGACGCAGCCGATCAGTTTGAATAATAAAAAGGGTCACGAGACTAAATCATTTACATTTTCACTGTAAAGGGGAACCAAAACATTGAGAAACACAAAATAAGTAAAGATGTCAACTTAAGGAAATTATACAAACAACACAAATACTTAACAAACCAAAAAACAATACATCACGATATTCATAATAAGTCCTGTATTTGCTCATGAAATTGCTTTAAAAATAACTCTCTTTGACGCCATATAGTGACGTCATTTCCGTCTCTTAACATACACACTGAATATAAAAACTCAAATCCTCATTCATCTTGCAAGAATAATAAGAATTCAACTGAGGTCACCTTTAGGCTAAACCCATATAAATTGAATCGATAATCCCTTCTGTATGTGTGCGCTGTTTACTAAATATACGTATACTATTTGTCTATCGCTATCGTTGGCTAGGTGCGACCTGTTGGCAGCCATAAATCATACCAAGCTTCAAAGCAAAAACCGCAGACTTGTTTAATATGGATCCATGAGATTCGCCATTATTAAATTATTAAAATTATCAAAATCCGTCGGTGTCAGCAGGGGCGTCTAAAAATATTTTGGGCGAATAGTCGATATTTAGGGGCAAAAAAGAACCAAAATCGTATACAAAAAGTCACTCCGCGCTAATGGCGCGTCCAATTGTTTGGTGGGACTCTTGCTATTTGCCGTGCTGGAATTTTTAAGAACTTTGATAAAGTTATAATTCGATGATTGATCGAAGTAACATAGCAATTGCTTTGCTTCTCTTCGAGATTTTATCTACAGAATTTTGTGACGTTACAGGACATATAATAGGACCAGAAACGTTCCTAAAAGAAACTATCTAAAGGTCTTTTACGTTACAAAGACCTACTACAAAATGCAGCAACTGCGCTTCCAGTGGAAAACTTTCAATACAGAACTAAACCACTATAATAAAGTGCAGTGATTTGTATCTACCATAGAGATTATAAAATCATCTACAACTTTTTTGTTTCTATTTAGTCGCCTCTTACGACACGCAGGAAATGCGTTCAGTTTTGAGGACAGGTATGATGACGTAAATATATCTCGATATGATATCCAGGCCAGAAATTGTTGTCGATGAGACGCGGTCCATCTGTGGCTCAAGCCTAACAAAATAAAAAGTTGGTCGATTTGGAAGGAACTTTGTGTTAGGCATCCAATGTCGACCTCCATTGTTTGTACAGACATCATTTACAAAAATTTCCACTCAAGCCTGTCCAATGGAACGTGAGGTTATGGCGATTCCTGCCAATATCTAATTAAAATTATGTTGCTTTGCACCTTTTTACATAAACATTGTCATGGATCATTGAACATACGCGATGATCCATGACGCTCAACGTCATTGTTTAGGCGAACTAACTTCATATCTTTTAACCTGAGAATTATTTTGATGAAACGCGGCAACCCGGGAGAAGTTATGGCTGGAAAGGGGGGTTTGTCATCGAGGCGAAAACCATCTTTGCCACAGACTTGGCGTGATATTTTTTATTGGGAATTCGCGCCTCTTTTTCAAACCGCATATATTATATAGACGCTATTGGTTTGGGGGACGTGGACTAACTACTTATCCTTCCTCTGTGCCTTTGCGTAAACGCAAGGATACAGTAGCAAGAGTAACTATGACTAGCTAGATGTTTCAGACTCTTGCTTTAGACATAAATGAATTCATGTGAATAAAAACGTGAACCAAGACCCTGAACCTCTATATTGTATAGAGTTGCCGTCTCCAGATACATTCATTTTTTTAATCAAAAATCGAATCAATGTATTAAAATATTAATGGAGAGAATTTGACGAAAAGGCCAAATTCTTTCATAATGTTGTGAAAAATTTTAAATAAATGATACTATCCCAACAGAAATATTTTTGAAACTTTTATGGAATCATGCCAGTCACGCGGATGAATATTTCGAGCAACCGCTTCGATTCTAATCATGAGGAATCTTCTGGCTGGCAAAATATTCCATGCTATTCTTGATGCTTTTCAATCGATCGAATCAGGATAATATAACGCGCGCCGCAGTCGCGAAACCTTTTGCGTGATATTTGCATTATAATGCACTTTGACAAAACATCTCTAAAGATCGCAAGAAACGATGACACTCTAAAAATGACATCAATTTTATTTTGTAAAACTTGGTACATATCATGATTCTACTGTAAAATGAGGAAAATGTGATTCAATATTAGCCATTTCGTTTATCTGGAATGCTGAAAAATCATTCTATCCCTGAAGTTTAAAACCGTTTTACTGTTTGAAAAATACCGTTTAACTACAAACACAACCTTACCCGTAACCAGCCAAATAAACTGAACCCGAATTTGTTTATTTAGATAAATAAGCCATGACCTTTATTAGCTTATCACCATAACGAAACACGAAACATGGCATTTGAGAAATATTTAGAAGTTGAACTTTACGTGTGAAGATATATGTAGTTGTTAAATCCTCCGAGACGAAACCTTGCGAAACAAAAATAAATCGCAAACAAAAGTTAGGTCCCGCTTTGTTGCTTAAATATCAGTATTTTGCGAATCGTGTTGATGTTGTTTTTTTTATTGAAATTCACTGTGAGCATGTTCGGAAGCCTAAAAGGAACCAACTAACGACTACTTAATACTAAGGGACAAAAAGTTGGATTTACGAGGCATATTATATGATGTACAGAATGAGAAAAAATAAAAAATGCACAAAATAAAAATGCAAAATACATTATAAACGGGATTCTGTATGTATTCGACACAGAATGATCTAAAGTTTTGAATCCAAACTCAAAAAATGATTGTCTATCGGTAAATTACGGGTTCGTTTCACCGTGGTGCTCAACTGTGCCATCTTTCATTACAAACTTATGTACAAAAATAATTCAAATTCATTGATTCAAAAATAAATGTTTCTACAAGCATCTACTATACTATATAGTATTATGCCAGCATTCGACACGCAACGATTTGAAATCTGGTCATCTAAGTTATGAATTGAAACATTCTCTGTCTACATTTTAATAGCAGGTTCTTCTACCTTTTGCTCAATTGTGCCATCATTCACTACAAACTTATGTTATACAGTACACAAACATTTTCCCGCACAAAACAAGCCAGCCATAAATAGCGATTCGTCAAGTTGTTAAGGTAAGCAAAAACTTTACGAAATTACCAGGCTATGATCTCTATTCTGTATTGCTGCGAGCATTAAACTTTCATCCCTTAGCATTCTATCCATTTTGAATTATATTCAAACATAGACCTGTGGCACATACCTGGAACTTTTACAGGATGTCTCGCTTTGATTGACTTGTGTCTGATTACTTGTCACATTACACAAAGATCCCACGAATGAGCATTTTGTCGTCACCAAGGGTATCGCGTGTCTTCCAAGCCAATACTTTGTTGTATCAGGTTCCATGAGTCTGGAGCAAAAGACGCGATATACGGTATATGACTGCGTCAATTGCTAGTAAACAGTAAAAAATATAATAGTCTAAATACGTTTTGGTAAATATGGGCCACTGATCGATCGCGTCGCCGAGGCGCGATTTATCTGTGACTCATGCTTGACAAAATAAAATTCCTGATTGGAATATGTGCTTGATAATGGAAATTGTATACCAAATGTCGCAGACCGAAAACAATCATATGATTGGTCGAACCTCGCATTGCGGTGCGTAGTTTATCCAATGGGATTCGAGAAACAGCGTCATATTCCTATTCCGAGAAATTCTTTTATATGGAAATCATCCATATAAATCGTGGCTTTAATTTTGCATCAATTCTGGATTTCACAACTCGCAATTTCAATATCCAAAAGTCAATTTGAATTCGTCATCTAATACAGATATTATGCATTCCGAGTAACTGTATTTTCCGGAAGACAAAATTATTATCGATGTCCCGGTACCTGTCAGTTGTAGTTTTGAATAAAAAGTATAACAAACAACAAACATAAAACAAACAGACATAAAAAACTCATTTAAATAATAGTAAATATAAGGTAGCGATGGAAAGAGAAGATATAAAATTCCAAGATTTTTTACATACAAATTCACACAAGTATGGGTGGGCAATAAATATATAATTTAGATAGATCATTTGACTTTTTCATATTCTCATATGATATAGCAACATGTACATAAATTTGAATGCTGAAGTACGACAATCGGAGCAATATTTAATTTAGGGGTAGCAGCAAAACCACTTCTTTTTAGATTCATTGGCGCATCCACATATTACATATAATTATCTTTTGAACAATATTTTATAAAGGAAAATGCACTGAAATGGTCCGAAATTTCGGTATAAAAAGAAAAATCGTGTTACGTTTTTGGCGCCCAATTTTTTAATACACTCCTTCATATTTTTTCACGAAAAAATATCAGAATTTCTTCTTTGTACAAAGAAACAGAAAAATTTCGAGCTTGATATTTTTACAAGATGGATGAAATCTAAATCATCGATGACATTTTAGTTTCTTATACGCTGTTTCTGAATATTTTATTGGCAATTATTGAGATTAATTAAATCCTTTTTAAAATCTCACACCAAAATGAGATCGAAATATTATTTTCGCTATAGCGAATAGTTTCCATGGCGAGCGAAGCTAAGTGCTCATTTCTCTGCTACATGTAAACATTACGAGTCCTGAGTTGCAGAAGTCGCGACATTGCAGAAGATTGGGTTTATTAGGGTTCAGCTTTATTGCAGTAATTAGGGTTTATCACAGATCAGAGATTATGGTCCAGTACCATATGCCGGTTGGTTAAACATGTTGGCATTGCAGGTTGAAGATCTCGGATTCGAGTCCCGGCGAGTCCGGCTCGCTTATCCACGCCCACCACTCAACCCAGGGTGTAATAACTTGGGTAGGCTAAGCCGAACAGGAAAAGATCATATCTTACCAGTAATTGTAACCCTGTCCGCCTATAAGTGGCTGCTGTTACAGGGCCTTGGACAGGGTGACCCACTCAAAAGAGTGGCTATGAAAAAAAAAAAAAAAAAAAAAAAATGTCATGGAAATTAGTCCAGGCACTGAAAACATTTTTAGAATTATGCACCAACCAAATGACAAACTTTTGTGTGCTTCAGAGCGATCGTAAGTTCAGAGTGCACTGTGGCTCAATCGGTGAAGCAATAAACAGGTCAGATGCAAAGCTGGTAGTAGAGTACCGTACGATTGAATTTTCCAGTAAGATAATACAGAATACGGCACGATTCATTTTTTCAATTTTCGTACTCGGTACAAAGTTCGATATTTATTTTGTGCCTTACCGTACCCTTTTTCGTACTTTCGTATCACACCATGTTCTTCTCAAATGAATTCAAAAAAATTATTTCATTTAACATCGTTGCTGTTTCATAACGAGACGCAGATAACATAATTTTTTAAACAAAGTACCGGTACTATTTTAAAATGATTTAAAGCTGAAAGCGGTGCAGGTAATGCAATAAAAATGCAACTGATTCACTTGAACTGATGAGCAATGTCGTATATCAGTTTTACTGTCCTGGATTTTAAACCAGATAGTATAAAACTGTATCACTCTGATCTAAGATGTTGGTGATGTTTCTCGTGGAGGCTGGGGATTGGTAGTTGGTACAGTTCGAAATTGCTGCCTAGCGAATCGTACCTATTTTCGTACTGGTACGAAAGTTAGTATGGTAATAGAAAAATATTAATCGAACTCAATTTCGTACTTGTACAAAGTTTGGAACGTTGCACGAAAAAATAATATCATACTGTGTATGGTACAGAAAACTTTCGAAAGGTACGTTAGGAAGTACGGTACAAAATTATTTTGCTGGTTCGTACTAACACCCTTGGTCAGAGGTAAAGCGTCGGGAACACTCTTCGAGCTAGGCATCACTGAAGTCCTGGGTTCGAATCCTGTGAGATATGATCATATGCGAGAGTTCAGCTGGACGCCTCGCCGGAGAACGGTGGCTCACGTGAGTGCTGCTTACGGCTTCCTCCACCAACCATGCATAGAATAAATGAGAAAATACATTAAGCCGAAAACCTTCACTTCTGATTCGGAACTTGTATCTGCACGAGAGGACGTGGTTCACCATATTTTTGGCTTTCCTCTCCTGCATGCAGGCAGGATAAGAATGATTATTTAATTAAATTAAAATTAAATAAATAAAAATCAGTTAGTTAGTCCAACCCAACAGCTCAGTGGTTCTTAGAATAGGATTTCATTTTTATCTCACGTGAGAGGAAAACTGAAAATACTGCTTCTGAGCTTTACCATGTGGCGAACCACGATCTCTCGTTCCGATACTACCTCCAAGACGGGAATGAGATTTTTTCCTAACCCTTTACAGATTTTCCTGTAACTTACCACATCGGCTATGATAAGTTATATGTCACTATTTGAAATGTGAATTATTATTTGACTGCACAACATTGCATTACCAAATGTACTTAAAAGTATTGTATATAGGCTAATTATGATTACCGGTAGGTACGAGCAATTCAGAGTTATTCAAGAATTATGATTAGGGATGGTCAATTCAGATTACCATACTTCACTATTCAAGAATATTAAATCCTATTCCTGATAGCATGGTGAAAAATTGTATTACATTGTGCAATTGGGCATATGAAATAGAGGGTTCAAGATTAAAGTCCCCATTCAGCTCAATAGGAGTACCCGGTACCCCGATAAATGAGAAATACGATAATCCAAAAACCTCCACCCTGATTCGGAACTGGTATCCGCACGAGAGGTCGTGGTTCGTCATATGGTTAAGCTGTATTCTCGTCTTTCCTCTCCCGCAGGATAAAAATGATATTCTATCTCAAGTCAGCCATGAGTCTTTAACATAACAAGATTAGCAATAATTAAAAAATAAGATTTAATTACAAGGAATGTTCAATCAAACAAGAGTAATGTTGATGTGTTCATAATTATTAGACACCATGGTTACCTTGGAATCCTGTTATTCCAGGATGAAATTTGGAATTAGGATAGTTTACTTTTCCGAATCCACCGGATAAGCTATTCTGAATTTCCCATCCTTAATTGCGATTATTGGATCGCATTTATTTGAAATATGTTTTTGAACTTGTAATTCTAAAACGCTTCACTACCCTTTATTTTATATATTTAGTTGATATTTTTGTTTTACATCAGTAATTTTAAATAAATAAACAAAATGAAAGATAAACCAGCTGATGTCGGAGAGAAATCAAAACCGAAAAATTGGAATCAAAAATCAGTCGGACAATTAAAGAAAATGGCGCCTCAACAACGGGCAAGGTCTGTACTGAAGACAACAACAATCAGAATCTAATTCAGATGACTCTCGATTCCAACCTGTCTGTGAACATTATTGTTCGAGACGCTACTTTCTAACCAGACTAGCAAAATGCCAGCGACTCTACTACTCCGACACCCGAAGCTAATTGCTGCCATCAGGATGAATGCGATTTCTGAGTGTCTGGTGACTAACCAAACTGTAGAAAAATGAATGGTTCGGTTTTGCCCAGCCCTACGCTCGGCAGAGTCAGGAATTTTCGAATCCAGATATGACTCTAAATCGCAAATTGCGTACTGAATCCAAACATGATCTGATCCGGAAAGAAAATATCTTGCTCCTGATCCTGACAGAACCCGAGCAGAAAGCTACCCACTATTTCTAGTTATGTCAAAGTGTTATGAATTTCTTGAATCAAAAGACAAGAGTCCGAACCTGATCCAGGCAGATACCACTCACTGCACTTTACCATATCAGTTCTGTTTCATTTGGATTGTTTTTTGCTTAGTGTGCAGTTGCTAGTTGTAATAGCTCTTTGCTGTTCAATGGTACCTTTTCCAACCTTGCTCAGAGTAAATTTCCATAATAAAAAAATCAAATCATATCTTTTGATATCGGATTCCGATTTGTTAATTTTTACTACATAAAATTTATGTAAAATCACTGGATGTTTTGCTAACTTTTTTTAAAAAACCTCTAATTTTTTTGTGATAAATACGCCAAGATGGACACTGAATGTAACTATAATGACATTTGTACCAAGAGGACAAAGTTTTTTTCTTGGGTATCAGAAACATTGATGCCGTTATCTTCAAGTGACCAAAAAGCTTCAAAACCATCAATACTGCTATTTCATAGCAGTATTGATGATATTGAAACCTTTTGTACAGTTTGGTTGCTTCTAGACTCTCAAAAAGGCATTTTATTATTCTAGCAAAAGATGTGTTTCGAAATAGTGTCTATTTTCTAAATTTTCCTCTGATGAAACCCATTTCTTTCGGGTGTCTGTGTAGCAGAATAGCTGGCATTCTGTCAGTCTGATCTGTAGGGCTGTCCAAAATATTCTATCAGATTCAAGAATCATAAATTATTTGATTCAATTTTCCCAGTGATTCAAAGTCAACATATTTAAAAAAGTTCAAGAAAGTTTTTTTTTTATCAAAATTCACTCTGAGCAAGGTCGGAAGCAGTGCCTGAAAGGAACCAACATACATCCACTTAAAGGCAGAGAGCTACTAAAATATGTGGTACCAGAAAACTGCACTCTAAATGGAAAACATCCCAAACGGTCCTGAACCGCCATGGTAAAGTGCAGTTAGTGATATCTGTCCTATGCAATAATAAAACCCTCTACCACATCTTAAAATAGACGTATATTTTGGTGTTTTAACAATTTCTTGAAAAAATCTTTTGTTTATTCATTATAATACTGTCGATTCGATTCATAAAATTTTATTCGATTCTGAATTCAACAAATATTCGATTTTGTCCACCCTTACTGATGTGTACATCTTTAATTCTGTCATCTGGTTTTCAGATATCTTGCTTATGAAGATCCAAGTAAAGAAGCGACAGAAGCAATGGCTTCATCATTGAAAAGAATTCACGAACAAAAACAAGCAAGCAAAAGGAATATAATCCATGTTACTCAAGAAGAACTCACTGATGCTGAAAGACATAGTAAATTAATAGGACAATTAAAGTAAGAAAATAGAGCAATAACTTGTTAGTAGGTTTTTAATTTTGCCCAGAGCAGATACCACTCACTGGACTTGTTTACAGCGGTTCAGTTTTGCTTGGAATGTTTTCTGGTGCTACAGTTTGTATAAGTTCTTGGTCATATAAGGGATCGTTAGATAGTTCCATTTAGTGCTACTTTCGTTCTTGCTCAGAATTGCTTGATTCAAACAGAACAACATTGACAGGAACAGAGTTTGATCCCATAAAGGAGCATTAATTTCCTTTTAACCTTGATATCATAATGATCTACAGATTATGACAGGAAGGGGGGTCCCATATTATATATATATGGGTTTAGTAATATTCACATATTTTTTTTAATTGAGGTATTGAGGTTAATTGAGGACTGTGTATTTCTCTCTTTGAATCTTTGTGTAAAAGTTATTCTCTGACACGTTTTAAACTTCGCTTTAGGTTTTGTTTGCTTTTGTGATAAATCTGAATTATGATATCTTTATTCGTATCGCCTTTTGTGTCGACAGAGGTGTCGAAATAAACTATGTCTATGATTTCATGCTTGAGTTTCCCAAGACTTTGAAAATATCAGCTACCCTGCCACATGATGGCAGAATCTTGTTTTTCTTTGTGTGTCTGAAATATTCATGTCATAATTCTTTAAGCAGACTAAAAAGCTTCAAAACCATCAACACTGATATTGGTTTTGAACTTTTTCCCACAATTGGTTGCCACTACCCACATAAAAAGAGGCATTTTAATCTTCTAATAGAAGGTTTTTGATAAAAGCTAGCCTATTTGCTAGAAATTTTTCTGATGACGGCCATTTCGTTCACCACGTGTTCGATCAGAAGAGTAGCTGAAATTCCGCCAGTCTGCCCGCTACGCAAACGTTCACCTGAAGAAAATGCTATTTGCTTAAAACTTAGAATTTAGAATCACCGGTGCTGGAGAAATTTAACTGCAATCTGTTCATATTTAATGCGTCTGTTACGATCCTTTATATTCTCAACTAATTAAAAGTGGTTGAACATGTTGGCATCGCAGGTTGAAGATCTCGTAGTCGAGTCCCAGTGAGTCTGGCCCGTTAATCCATGCCCACCACTCAACCCAGGGAGTAATAACTTGGGTAGGCTAAGCCAAACAGGAAAAGATCACATCTTTCCACCAATCCACTCCAGGAAGTGGCTTAAAAAAAGCAACCACTCAACTGAAATCTAATACATCTTATTCGTATGTCTCACCAAACAAATTAAAAAAAATGTGATATTATCACTAGTCAAGTATCCTAGAAAAACTGAACTACTATATTAAAGTGCTGTGAGTGGTATCTGCCCTGGATGATTTTGACTTTCCTCTTCTACATTCTTTTGTTGATTTGAGTCTGTTCACATTCGAAACCTGCCACATCATCGAATCATGAACATTTACAGGGCATACAGATACCGTACTTGTACAGATGCATAAAATAATTCTTTTTTTCACCCAGAGCTGCCGAAGCGAGAAATCGAATTCGAGTTATGAGATTGAAATACCAGGGAATGAGAGCTCATGAGATTAAACATTTAATTGCCTGTCAGCCTACTTCATTAAAAGGTGGGAAATAAATTTTCCAGAAAATCCAAACATTTCGATTTTTTCTCATGTATTTACTTTTGGGGATATTAAAATATGCCTGACATCACAGCACAAAATTTGAATATATTTTGAGTAGAGGTGGCCAATCGAATATGTTTTGGTTTCAGAATCGAATAATTTTCCTGAATTGAACCAAATCAGAAGTCTTATATTAAACAAAAAAGACTTCCTCCTATTGAAAGATTTACAATGGTAATTTATTCGATTTCAAATTGTTCCAGAAATCGAATGGAATAATTTATAATTGGAATATCGTAAACCGAATCGAATGTTTTGGACAGCCTTAAAGTTAAATACATTTCAGAGGCCATCATATTACCTTTTTCTTAAATATTTGTAGAAAAGACTATTTTCCTCCTTCTCTCTTAGATTATCTCAAAATTTTAAGACTCGTGTGATATTTGTACCCCTGGAGATAAGATTTTTATGGCCAATCATTCGAGCGAGCCCAGAGGAATGCACTTTACCTTCGGATTTTCATAGAGAACCAGGGTTAGTGTGTTCAAAAGGTGATGACGTCTTTGGTTGGGTTTCGAACTCAAAGTCTTCAACTTTCGATGGCAACATGTATACCACACATTTAAAGTTACAAAAAACGTCACTTAATGTAGAACGAAAATGATATCATATTCTTTATATATAATGATTTGCAATCCCTTTTTATTCCAGCACTAAGGCTTGAAGCCCTTGTTCCACCGGCCATAGACAACAGTAATCCTGGAGATGCACTGGATAAACTACAGAGAGCAAGAGTAGAAACTATACTTGAAGATGAAAATGGATTAACAACAAATCGAAAACTTGATTGAAGTGTAACATCAGCAAATTAAAATAAATCAAAAATTTCCTCTACACCTATAAATCGATATTTTACGAATTCGATAATATTAGTTATTCTGAATTAACGCAATTCCATGCCTAACTTCATTCAAAACGATGCTTTTACTTCAATTAGAATCTTCGTTTTGTTATTTATTGCCTATTCTAGAGGTCGTGTACCAATATTACATGGTATTGGTTGGGGAAATCAATATCAGTTTGATGATACCGGAAGCAGCGCCTAAAAGAAATCAACCGATAATGGCCACCTACTGGCTGAGAGCAGCCACAAGATGTCATTTCAGCAACTCAAAACGGCAAACATTCCAAATTTAACGAAACCACTGTGCCAAAAGAGAGCTAGTGGTATCTGATCTGGGTGATGGTGAAATAATCTTTCACTTTTTGTTTTCTTCCAGTCACTGCTTTATACGACAAGCAGAAAATACATTAAACCATTCTAAATATTGCATTGATCTTTTAGCGATGGCCTAGTGGTTAAACATGTTAGCATCACAGGTAGTAGATCTCGAGTTCGAGTCTCGACGGGTCGGGCCCACCACTTAATCCACTCATAACCACTTATCCACTTAACCACTTATCCACGCCCACCACTCAATGTAATAACTTGGGTAGTCTAAGCCGACCCAAGTTAAGGTCATATGTTTCCAGCAATTGTAACCATGTCCGTCTATCAGTGGCCGCTGTCATAGGGTCTTCCACTCTAAGAAGTGGCTACGTGGATATAAAATAAAAAGTCTGCCAATTGAATTGATTCCAGATCGTAACTATGACGTTTTCTTTTTCTATAGTTTTTAGGATGCTGAATAAAATTAATCTGTCAATGATTCTAAAGCGAAACATTCTGCAGGAAAAGCATGATTTATCCCATATTATACTCTGTAAAAACACAAAACAAGAGGGGTAACAAAATAGCAAAAATATGCCCAAAAGCAATAGTTCAGTTTACCTGAAATTTGAAAGCTTAACTCAAGTAATTTTTAAAACCAAACCTACACTCTTAACAAAACTGCCTACCGATATGACCGTGGGAGTTTCGACAAGGGAAAACAGTCTCCCCCCACCAAAAAAAAAATTTTTTTTTAATATTAATAAAAATTAGCAAGCATATTTTTATTATTTAAGCCGCCAAAAAAGTGTATTTTCCATAAAAATAGATTACACTCTCAATTTTTATATGTCTTATGTGTCAAGATTTGGCGCCAATGTCCGGTACAATCTTTCCAGTCCACAAGTTTGTTCGAGTTTCTTCGTTCAACGAGAGATTAGTTTAAATATTTTCAACAATCAGTTAATATTTTAGAATATTGTTTCACAATTCTGAATAATCGCGATTTTTGCTTTTGTGTTGATTTTGCTGTTCTAGATTTATGATGTTATGTAGTTCGGTGAAAAAATCATGGCGGATATTAATAATACACTGAACATTGCGATTATTGTCAATTGTAGTCAAATACTCAAACCCCATTTTATCATCTCAGAACACTTCCATAGAATTTGGCGTTTTAGTGAAGTGATATTGAAATGTTATTGTGAGCGAACTGAGGTAGAAAATAAGGTATGGTAATGTGTTTTTTTTTAAGAAATCAGCATATTTTGGCAGCGAAAATACCAAATTTTGTTACGGGAAGAAAAATTCGTCATTTTTTGAAGAATTTGGAAGAATTATGCGTAGAATTATTCGTTTTAGTAAATTAATATTGGAATGTTATTGTGAGCGAACTGAGGTAGAAAATAAGATATGGTAATGTGTTTTTTTTTTTAAGAAATCAGCAAATTTTGGCGGTGAAAATAACAAATTTTGTTAGGGGAGGAAAAATTCGTCATTTTTGAAACAAAGGCAAAGTATGCTAAAAATGTGGTATAAATTAATGCTATTCCTAAATTTTGAAGAGGGGGCATGTAAAATTTGGCATATATCATGTTTTTATTTCAAAATAAATCGATTTAGAAAATTTAAAACAGAAATAATTATTTTCCATCTTCGTGTTTTGTTAGGCTCAAATGTTTGTCATCAGTTGTTTAAATGTATCATGTGACTCGATGCTACTCATTTTTATTATATTTTCAAATGTACGAAAGTTAACGCACTTTTACCCAAGGTGGTGTATTCAGAACCTTAAAAGAAAGCGGCAAAAATTGAAAAATTCCGACCGTCAAAATATTACGTCATAAAGGTCGCCTTAGCCGAAATTTTTGTAAACCATTGTTGTTTATGTCGCGGTAAAATAATCCAAAATTCGTGCCAAGGACACAAAAATGAGATTTCAAAGTCCTAAATTGGCTAAATACGAGAATTGCGCGCAGTAGGTTGTGAAAATTTGCGATTTTCTACAATTCACAGCACGTGAGATAACTGATACGCGCAGAAGACGCGTGTAAAAATTTTGCGATGTTCTACGTTTTGAACCACTTTAAGGGTCATTCTGCGATCTCTTTGGTTGGTTTTAATACGCTGGTGAATACCGGCTCTATAAAGCTGAATAGGCATTTGACAAATGATGTTTTAGGATAGCAGAGAATTTCGTTTTCATCCTGCGTGAGAGGAAAAGCGGAAAATTCAGCTTAATCATATATGGTCACTGCCTCTCGTGTAGATACCAGTTGCGAATCGGGGTGACTTATTTTGGCTAGTTATATTTCTCATTTTTCCTTTGCGTGGACCTGGTTGATGGAGGAAGCCGTAAGCAGTGCTTACGCGAACCACCGTGCACCGGTGAGGCGACCAGCTGACCTCTCGCATATAATCATCAACCCCTCATGGATATCGAAACCCGCCATGACGATCAGAGATGTGTAGCTCGAAGCGTATTGACAACGCTTTTATCTCGTTCCTGTGAAAAACTATTTCGGGTCTGATTTTCTCGCGGCTCTTCAAGTGAGTGCAAATGGGTACTTTTCGTGCATCCCAAACATACAGCTGTTTAACCAGCCACGGAAACCTTTTATACTTACAGCGGTGCAAATGAAATAATGTGATGTAGTGCGTATTCGACACTTTGATATCGAAACCAAGTCGAATAGTAGAAATTCTTTGAGAAGGGGCGCCAGTTTTTTGTTGGTAAAGGATAGAATTTCATTCCGATCCTGCGGGAGTGGAATAACGGAACTAACTCACGGCCACTCAAATGTCAAAGACCTTCTACAACATAAAATGCCATGAAGTGCTGTCTAAGCGGCAAACATCCCATTCAGAATTAAACCACTACGGTAACGAGCAGTGGGTTGTAACGTCCATAGGCGATGATAAAAACCATCTACTATTTCTTTCCTTTTAGTCGTAAAAAGTACTCTAGACCTCTCATGCAGACGCCAGTTCCAAATAGGTGTAAAGATTTTGGCTTAACATATCTCTCAATATTCACGTACATGGACCTGGTTGGTGGAGGAAGAGCTTACGTTAACCAACCGGCGCATAAAAACGGCAAAATATTATGAAAAATCACCGTGTAGACAAATAAATTCAAAATGTTTGCCTTCACGGTTCTAAAACGACCGAATTGACATACGCGACGCAACATGAATCTATTAGAATCGCAAAGAATTTTAGAATTGATTTGAATCATTGAATCGATGCCGATGTGGGCCTCGGTGGCGTTATGAAAGCGACGATCGCTGCCGAACGCAATACATAATGAATGACGCGGTTCCAAACCCCGGCAAAGTATGGTCAAGATCGATGAACGAAAAACCCTATGTAGGCAATGTAACCCACAGCCTTGAAACGATTCTCGATAACCTTACCGATTCCACATTGGTTCCACGCGGGATGGAATGGCGAGACGCAGGATAAATCTCGTAACCAGATATAATTGTGAACATTGTTACTTGCATACTGTGAAATAAAGTTCATTTCATTCGAAATTCTAAAACTTAAATCCGAACTTGCGATTCTGAAATATTAAACATAGTATCAAAGATCAAATTACTGATCAAAGCATACACACAAACCATACCACGAATCAGAAACAATGAGATGTTGTCATACGAAAAATTATAATTAAAAATTATTTGAACGATATTTGTGACAGCGTATGGAAATATTAACGCAACGTATCAACTCACGTTTCTTACTCATACCTATATTAAATTTTGCCAAGCACAGGCCGTAGATGGACCGCGTCTCTCAGACGTGATCCATCAATGGCTCATGCTTGACAAAATACAACACACATATATCGATTTACGTCAAAAACGTTGAACGTCACATTACTCAACCGATGTGAAAGTTCGAATGAAGGCTTGGTCTTAACTTGCCTTTTTGAAATTCAGGTTGCGTCTCGGTGAGATTTTTTTTCTGCGAATCGACAGACGTTTGCGTTATATCATGTTTTACTTTTCGCTGTTTGTATGTTCGAATTTGGAGTATCATTGAGAATATCATACCATGGTGGATTGTCGAGGATAGGATTTCTGCTTTTTTATTCTGCGATATAGAGGGAAGTTTTTATTATATGCTATGGCCTGTCCGTGAACCTACCAGGGGGCTTATACCCGGAAACCTTTGTAGTGACTGTGCATCTGTTCTATGTTACAGCTACCTGCGAAGTGCCTTGCTGAAGAGCACACTCAGTGGTGAAACGGTCAAGCATTGAACCATCGGCTTTCCGGACAATACGATCGAGCTTAACAGACTGAGCCACCGAGCCAGGCGATATAGAGGAAAGTCAAGAACACGGTTTAAACATATGGCGAAACACGACCTCTCGTGCAGATACCTGTTCTGAATTGCTTGAAGGTTTTTTGAACTGAAACAGTTCCATATTATATCTCATTTTCCTATACATGGACCTGGACCTAGCTGTGTCACTAACTTATTGCAAGTGTTCATAAATTTGTCGAAAGTCAAAAATAAGTAAGTCGAAAATACAGCTGGATTGTGTCGCGAGACCTCTTCTGCAGATACCTGTACCAAGTTGTGGCCGAAAGTAGCGTCCAAGAGGATTCAACCAACGGCGATTCGCATCACGAAAAGCTAGCACTAGTAAACGTAGTGCATGTGCATGAGCGGGGTTACAATTTCGCCTTCCCTCAATGCCATTTAGAAATTCTGTCTTGTAGGGCATGCGCCACAGATGGACCGTGTCACGTAGACACGCTCCATTAGTTGACTCATACTTAACAAAGCGCAATTTTTCCGTTTGGTATCTTTTTACTGCATTTGTGTGCTTGGTCATTATTAATGTCTGCTTGTTGTTAGTCAGAAAGTCGAAATACAACAGCACAAACACGTATCTGATTTAGATTAGACAGATGAGATCTCGTTTCAAGAGATCGAGCCTCGAATGAATGACAGAAATGAAGAACACATTGATGCTGATTTTGGGAGTATTGACTTCACCGGGTGAGTTACTTACTGAGCATAGCAGTGGACATGGGTAGGTACATGGGGGGGGGGGGTTAGAATCCCTAACTAACCTCAAAAAAGCTAAAATAAATGTATTAAAATCACAAAAAAAGGAAAAATTACCGTACGTACTGTACCTCATTAAAAATAACCAATATTGCCAACGACCTAATTATTCCTTCAAAACAGTTCAAGTTCGGCGCAAAAGTTTTAATCGCAGTAAAATGTTTCAATCAAAACCATTATATTTCTGTACCTTTCGAATCGAAAACAGGCAGTATCTGCCCCCTTACCACCTGGTCGAATTTGAACTACTGGAATTCCGCATTTAAAAAAATAAAACAACGATGCGATTGTTCACGACGACATTTCTCAACGACCAAGATACGTGGCCGAGGATATATACCAATACTTTCGCCGGGTAGGTTTCGATCCCATTATGTATGTATGTTTACTCGTCTAAAACTAGATGAAGTAAATATCATCCCATCTAGCGGCGTATTCAGAACCTTGGAAGAGAAAAATTTTCAAATTTTAGAAATGAAATTATGACGTCATAATCTGCGCCGCAGACGGAAAATTAATCCTAAGAACTGGGGTTTCTATTGTATATCATCTAAGGAAAAATCAAATACTCTAGCGATCGGTCTATCGCATTCAGGTCTAGTCTGCTCAGGATGTTACGACCGCACACCTGAAGATATGCCCACAGACAGATGGAATACAGGAGAAGTTACCTACTACGGAAACGACAAATACGAAAACTGCATTTGGAATCTCCCCCGTGTTTCAGGCGGAGACTATCTAATGGCGATACAGATCACGAAAATTAATTTAGCGCGGCCTGATGGACAGTGCTATGGAAATATAAAAGTTGAAGGTGATTGCTTTTGAAGATTTAATTGGTTTATTAATATGGTTTAATTCCTTTTTTTTAATTCACTTTAAGACAGGTCGGAAGCAGCGCCTAAATGGCAATGATCCGATCATGAAACACAAAATGCGTGGAAAATTCAAACCTGATCCGATGCGGAAAGAAAATAAGACGCTCCTGATCCTGACAGAGTCCTGCTCTTTTCCATATGTCGCCAAATGCTATTCATTTTTCTGAATCAAGAGACTAAATTCAAAACGAGTCAAATGTTTTCCAAGGTCAATCCGAAGTGGCAATCACTCAAATTTAACAAATCCGCCTGGGCTTTGGAAACCCGGTCCGTGAAGGCCTCTACTAAATTGAATAACCTAACGGTCACTTTTGAGGCAAAAACTGTAGTACCAACAACTGCACGCTTAAACGGAAAACATCCTAAATGGAGCTAAACTGCTATATGTAAGAGCGGTGAGATGCATCTTGCCCGGTCGGCGATAAAACCATATATTGCTTCTTTTATTCCACTCAATTTTTTGAGCGCGCAGAATTTCTGGCAGCGCGCGGGATTGTCACCAGACGGAATTGCTCCCTCACAGGGCAATTCTGTGCGGGAAAAAATCCCATTTTAAGTTTAAAATATGCTTAAAGCATCGTTGTAAGAGACATATCCCCAGTGTGCAAAGAGCTTCATGAAAGCAGAAATAAAAAATACAGAAATCTTCATTTTCAAACTGAAATTTAAGACCTCGTAGATCAACACGACCAGGAAAGCAATGGGGATGTCATTGGCGGTATGTCAACGTCTAAAATCTTTCGGGAAATATAAAGATTGCAACCCAATTTTTTGAACCATAAGATGTAGGCCGAATGCGCGCACAAATTCATTTTGGCTTCTGCTAAGAAAATATACCGAAGGTGCACAAAAATGTTGTCTATTTAAAATATATTTCTGTATGGAATTCCATATACCTGCCTGCGATCTGTGGAACAGTATATGGATGTGGATTGGTAAACCTGAATATTTTTTGCAAAAACGCGGAAAGCACCCGTGAACAAAGGCCATTATAATATCTGTACAATAACTAAAAAAAGTTAGGCAATGTCGCGTAGGTGTAATCCCCCTTGAGGATAATGTTATATGAGCGCAATTTGACTGTGCGCAATATTGTGACTTTTTACTCCAGCATTTTAACCTCATTGTTTAACATTGTTTCAGGAGTGGGGAATGGCTTATGCAAATCTGACGAAACAGAAAATTGCCAAATTTACAGACAAAAGTATTCGAGATGCCAAAACTACACTCCGCACATGCCCAACTGCTCCCGTTTCAGGTCGCATGACGTGACCATTTTACCGAGAACAATTAAACTGTTAGCAACTGGTTTGGACATAGTTGGGACTCTCTGGTTTGAATTGGATTACATATTTTTTGCGTGTGGTGAGATAGATAAGAATTGAAAATAATAAAACAAAAAAAAAAACATCTTTTTCAAAAAAATTGGTGCGAAAAGTTTTCACAATCGGAGTCAAAATAGATAAAACTTTTCACGTGTGGTTTTAGATTGGTATTTAGCTCATTTCCGTTCTCGCTTCTAACCTTGTCTTTAACGAATTTTCAATAAAAAAATTGTCGACAAAGTAAATAAAAGTCTAATACAAAGATAGATTCAATACTATTTATTTAAAATGCATTAAAAAACTTTAATGAATCAATGTGGAAAAATATAATTTTTTCGTCGATCCAGGTACAACCACACCCATGGCAGCTACAACAGCAAATTCTATGATAAATATAGTTCCAAATAGTGGACCGAGTGCCACGTCCAATGCTTCGTCTCAAGCTCCTAATGATGCATCTACATCTCACACTGGGGAAGGTAAGATACTTCATTCAAATCTTTTTTAAGGTGGAAGAGAGAAATATTTAATTTTTTAGATTTTATAAAAACATATAAAGGAAGTGGGACGTGAAGGTTTGACAGCAAATTCCATTTTGGAGCATATGAGTAAAAAAGAAAAATTTGGAATTTTTAAGAAAAATACAATAAAATTCTCGACAAGTAAAAAAAGTGTTGAAGAACAGTGGTAACCTATAGCTGTATACAATTCAATTTACAACTCTAGAATCAAGACTAGGTTTTAATCAACTCTTTCACAGCTAAGCATAAAGTGAACTGAACAGTAAATACCAGATGCAAGACGTAAACAAAGTAATCAACCAATTTAGGATCAAGTAATCATGGCGTTAGCTCAGCAATTACCAACTAACAGATAAGACTCAAATTCACATAAACAGTATTGGAAATTAGATAAATCATAATTATGTACTGAAATAATTTTTACCACAAGAACATTGCTACGTGATACAAGGTTGAACACATAAATCCGATGAGTGACGTTGCTCGTCCCAGGGCTGGGGAGTTTGATTCGGTAGCTCGAATCAAACCGAAGCCCAAATTATTCGCATTAATCGTAAATTGTTCATAGGAACAAAGATTTGTTAAATGCAATTAATTTTGGTCAAATTGGATATGCTAATATTTATAAATCGATGACTACTCGATAAGAGACGGCGTCATTAGTTTTCTGATTGGGGTAACCCAGAACTTTGATCCCACAGATTGGAAGTGATAGATGGTTTTACCATCGCTCAGGGCAGATACCACTCATTTTACCATGGCAGTACAGTTCCGTTTGGGATGTTTTCCGTTCAGAGTACAGTTGCTGGTACTACATATTTTAGTAGCTCTGCTATTGAGGGGATGTGGGTTGGTTCACTTTGTGAGCTGTTTCCAGCCGTTCTTGACATGAATTTCAATGAAAAAATATTTTTGTTCAGATTCTGTTAAAAACAACATGATGGCAGGCCGACCAGGACCAAATACAAACGAAGAGACATTGAAGACAGAGAATTATTTGGTGTATATAATAGTCATTATTGCATTGGGCGTTTTGCTGCTTATCGCCTGTATCACAATATGCGTGGGATATTTCAGGTAATGGTTACCGGTTTATCTCAACTGGTAACGTGATAAGAATAATTTGGGCGAATTTTCTTTTTTTTCAATGCCGCTCTAAACATGGCAGGAAGCAGCGCCTAAAGGGAATCAGCAAACGGTCACTTAGGGCTCCGCCACTATGATAAAGTGCAATCTGCCCTGGGTGGTGGTAAACCATCTACCTTATTCATGCTGTTGGGTATGATTATGCACGAGGCAATTGCTGAACCTATGTGCCAGGCGGCACACTGGTTACGGCTTTTGTTAGCCTTCGTCTGCCATTGAAGATCGAGTGATGGTAAGGTAAAAACTTCGAATACTGACATCGACTGGAAACTGCGCGCGAAGACGTGGTTTTTACCTCCTAGTCTCCGAAATAAACTATGTTTTTCTTTTTTCAAATCAGCTCTACCCGATCAAAAATTTTATTTTTATTCAAGCATGCGCCATAGATGGACCCCGTCTCACTGACGCGATCCATCAGCGTCATCAGATGTTTTGAGAAAAAAGTTCCTATTGGGTAACCAACGCTGGAAACTTCACTCTAACGAAAACTACATGTGATACAAGATACAAAATATAGTACCAGGACACTATTGTAAATAGCATTTAGGGCTGGGCAATTCGATTCGGTGATTCTAATCGATTCGAAGTACAGATTATTTGAATCAATTGTGAATCGGTCATAGGAACGAAAGCATGATAAATGAAGTGCACTTTTCCCTTTTTAACGACAAAATGCAATCGATTTTGGTCAAATTTGACCAAAATTGGCTGTATTTTGTAGTTAAAATAAAAATGCACCGCTTTTAAGTCAGTTTATGCTAATATTTGTAATTTATGACTGTTTTTTTCCTAATCCTCATTATGAAGACTGTAATAGTAATAGTAAAAATAGGATATTTGTTATTTTTATGAAATCAACGACTCGATTCGAAAAAATTATCCGAATCTGATTCGAATCACGAATGATTCGTTTTTGCCCAGCCCTAATTGCAGCGAGTGATATGTGCTCTGGGCATCGATAAAATCATCACGGCACTATTCTGAAGTCCGTATCTGTAGAAAGAATTATAAAGTCAAACATTTCTATTTCAGATACGTTAGATCAAGATCTACTCCAAACACACAAAACTCTCAAACTAACTCAGTGGAACATCGTCGCATGGAAGTTGTCGAGAACGGAAATAACGGATACTCAGTAGTTGTTGACACTGAAAAAACAGCGAACAAACCAAACTCACAAGAAGTTGTTCAAAATGTTATATATGAATCTTTTTGATGTGTTAATATCAAGGTCACAGTATATTCGATCACCTATCGTTTTTTGTTGTTTGTTTTTTTACTGAAATTCACTCTACGACCAGATGCAGCGCATAAAAAACAACCATGACAACCACTTATACCTGTTAGGAGCGAGACACTTCACTTCGAGTTCCAGGGCAACTAGACTCGAAAACACACGAGTTACGAGTCGAGTCCAAGTCTTACGCAAGTTGAGTGCAAGTACAAGACCGAATAATTTGGAATTCGAATCTGATTCGCATAATCTTTTCAAATCGGATCAAATCACTGATTCCAAAAAAATAACATCTGCTCTTCCCTACTTATATCACAGAGCTACTACAGAATCAGCAATTGCAAACTGTACGAAAATCAGGCCAAACAGAAATGATTCGCTATAAAAAACATCGGTATGACTGGTATATGACCTGGGCGATGGTGAAGTTTATCGACCCCTTCTTCATTTCTTGTTTTGTTTCTAAAAGACTCTTCTCGAAATGTGATTGTATTTTAAATTATGGTGACAATTTGTTGAATAGGCAATCTTTTTATTAATTATAGGTGTTGAATTGCCCTCCTAACTGCTAGAATTTTATCCAAACCATTTGCCATGCTGAACATTTTGCCATGCATTTTTTTCACCTCATTCCAAGCCCGGATGCAGTTCCCAAAAAATCCAACTAACGACCACATAATGGGAGAAAGCCTTTACACCATATAGTACCAGCAACTGCACTCTGAGATCAGAATATCCTATGAAAAACTGAACCGCCATAATAAAAACACATTAGGTTATATTTACCTTTGGCGCAATAAAACTTCTACCACTTCTATGTTTCCTTCTATTGGCCTCTTATGGCATGCAGGAAATACGTTACAACTTATCTAAAACCCACGCCTATATAAAAGTATAGAAAAAAGTTAAAAAAAAAACGATTTTTTATATTGGCGTTTCCCATTCAATACCGATACCCAGTCGATGACTTATTTACGTATTATTATATTGTTAAAATATTTTTTTTTTCGGTTGATAATTAAATTTTCTTATTCTCTCTTACTCTAAGTCTGACCGAACCACTAATAGCAAGGGCCTAATAAAATTGAAATTGTTTAACTGCTGCTTTTAAGATAATTCAAGATAATGCCAGCGCAAACTCTTTCTTGACTTTATAGTGGAGTTTTTGTTAAGATTCCGTTCCCAAGACGTCGCTTGTTTTCCGCAGTCGCACCCTTGTCGATGGCCAGCTCACCACTTTTCCTCAACACCTTTCCGTCTTGGCCAAAAGACAAAACATTATACTCCACAAAAACACACAGAACAAAAAGAAGAAGAATCTGGAAAACAGGCAAAATCCAAAATAAGATTTAAAACGTAAGCACAAGGTACGCGCGTCTGTTCACCAAACCCACACAAAGTGAAGATAAAACTACTCCGGGCGTTAAGCGATCAAACTTAAATGTTACATTCGGAGGTTTCAAACTTTATAATAATATGCTGACTTGGAGTGTACTCAAAGCGCAAAATGCATTGTGTTGCGCTATGTGATATTTATTGGACAGTGACAATTAAACGACTTGCTGATAGCATTTACTTTCACAAAACAATGAGTGGAACTAAAAATAACAAGTAGGCCTACACTATTACGGCAGCCTCGATTGTGTAGTTTCGTCCCTCTCGACTATTTTGTGCAACGTACAGGTGTAATTTTTTCATAAGTCCATTAATAAAATCCTACTTTTATAAGTATGGCTGAAGCGCCGATGTTTGCTTCGAACGTGTGATTGTGTTGTTCACTGTCCTACCCCATAATACCAATTCAATCGACCAGTTCCGCAGGTAAGTTGAATTTTGCCAATGTGGAAATTCTATTTTGCTGTGTTAATAACGCTCGGCGTTCTAGCCCACCCTACACGTTGACCGACTGACTATTGATCATCTGATCATATATGTTTCGGTACGCTGAGGGCTCGACCAGTGGAATACAATAGCTATAGCCTCTGTCCAACTTTCCTGCCAACTGTCATTGGTGGAGATGCTAATTTTCACTTTACTGAACCTGTGGCCCAGAATTTCTAGGGGTAAATTAAAGAAATGAGCAAAAATGTTCCGCTCTGGTCTCTGTCCCCATGCTGCTCCATATCCTAGGCTCTATCTGAAGGCCTTTATAATCTTGCAACAAAGTATACGGTCCTGTGCCAATTAGGGCTTTTCGTACATCAATATAGCCGGATTTAACATTACCACGATTAATTTCAAATCAAATCTGACAGTTTTATCTCAACAGAATATATGCCGAATACGCGCAAGAACGTGATAAAGAGTAAGGCGGGACCAAAAAAAGTTGCCAAGAGGTTTGAATCAAACAAATCGAACTTCGTCAAATTTGGCTATTTCTCGCCTATTTCACAAGCTTGCTTAACCGCGCGATGGCACCCGCGAGCCGCAAATGTGATGATTCAAAAGCAGCTTATCGTTTACTGCGCCTGCAGGCGGGAAGGTAATTTCTTTGTTTCTTTATTATATTTAAGTAATAGTGTATGTTGCTGGTGGTCAGATGCTGAGTGTTTGTTTTCTATGACAATTTGGGTTTGTTTGCTTTGTTTTTTTTCTGTTTGATAGAAAAATTACCCGTTTGTTCGACGTTTCCGTGTATCATGTCCTATTTATTTATCAACGTCGCAATTTAAGCAAAGTCAAAGGCTGCCAATACTGAATATTCGAAACTGTCCTTCCGACATCTTCTATTCAGTATTACAGATTATTTAAATAAGTGATAAAACTCCGGGGTCATGCCATTTTCCCCAAATGAACAAAATAGCTTCACGATCATCAATACTTCTATAGAATAGTCATATATCCATAGGTTATCATCCATTCAGTATCGTGGCAAACCATGACCTCTCGTGCAGATACCAGTTCCGAATCGGGGTGAAGGTTTTTAGATTACCGTAGCCTATCTTATTTCCTACGCATGGACCTGGATGGTGGAGGAAATCGTAAGCATCGCTTATGTGAACCACCGCAGACCGTGCAAGGGCGAAGCGTTTAACTTAGCACTTCTCTGGCATATAAATTATTCATCATAGCTCACAGGTTTAAAACCTGCGTCATGAGAATCAGATATGCTTGATGTGTAGCTCGAAACGTATTCCCAAAGCTTTACCGATTGAGCTGACAGAGAAACATTTACGTTAAGTTAACTTACAGTTTAACTAACTTGACACATTGACAATACTGTATGATTAAGCGGTTTTCTCAGCTTTCTTCTCCTGCAGGGTTAAACGATATCTTATCTTCACCAACAGAGCAGAGAATAAGGTAGCTTGACTTTCTGTCAGTCTGATAAGGCATGTTTTAAAATCTAACTTTAGATTTTGTTTGCTTTCCGAACCTGCTGACCTTCCTAAATTTTTTTAATCTATTCGCCTTTTACGCTGATTATGGATGGAATCTAAAAAACTTACTCACTTAGGCTACATGTACTCTGTACTACGTTCCTATAGAAAGCCAAGATGCGTATTTTGTCTTTTCGAATGTACTGTTTTCTGTTCTGCGTTATTGTAGCTTGACCTGTTGACGCTAGAAATGTCTGAGTAGCTCGGTCAGCTTAAAAAGTGTTGGTAATACTATTCAAGCTGATACTGACATGGTTTAAATCCTATGCAGTATGAACAAGGCTGTCCGAAACGAATTGATTACTCAAAATACATTTAAAAATGAACATTGAATATCGTTAAATGCTTGATTTTTGATATATTTCAGAATAGTGACGTTCAAAAATATGTCATTTTATAGTATAAATCTGACAAATTTGACAGAAAAAATTTGTTTTTGCTCTCAGGTTTGATTTAATTTCTCGAAGTAAAGAAAACTGTGTACTAAGCTCAATGTTTTAGATTTTTCAATTATTTTTTTTAAAAACTTTTTTGAAAAAAAAAACATGGCTAAATTTAGAATGTATTCTATAGTTCATATTCAAAATTATTTTTTTTAGAATTTACTCGAAATAGTGAAATATTCTTTTTTTTCTTATTATTTGGATGAACTAGCCTATTTTGATTACTGCTTTGCAGGTTTTTTACAGTGAACTTTTTTCAAGTTTTGTTTTGTTTTTTTAACTGATTGACTGTAAATGGTGAAAATTTACTTTTATACCTATATTTTTTTCCTGCATCACTTCATTATAATTTGATCTCCAAAAATTTTGTAATTTTGGCTAATGTCCTGAAATTATTTCTCACTTCTCATCTGCTTTATAGACACGTCACAGTTTATATTTAACTACATTGTCTTTTTATTGCGATTTGAATTAATTAATTATTTTTCTGCTACCTCTTTCAGATTATTGAAATTAAAATTTACCTCATCGTTTCCAACATGGCAACAGCGATGTATTTGGAGCAATATTTGGACAGTTTGGAGAGTTTACCGGCTGAATTACAGAGAAATTTTCAGCTTATGCGTCAATTGGACGAACGATCGGAAGAACTCAAAGTAGACATCGATAAATTAACCGTTGATTATGTTACAGAAGCAAAAAATCTTCCTCCAAATGTGAGAGTCGAAAGAATTAAAAATATTCAAAACTCTTATGCAAAATGTCGTGAATTTGCCGATGATAAAGTACAGCTAGCGATGCAAACTTATGAAATGGTCGACAAGCACATTAGAAAGTTGGATTCTGATCTTGCAAGATTCGAGGCTGATCTGAAAGAGAAATCTATTCACGATTCGTCTGTTGCAGGAACTTCGAAAGTCGACACAGACTCTGGTCCTTCAGACAAGAAACGACGTAAGAAAGGTCGCATCGCTAACTCTGAAGATGAATCGAAATCAAATAAAAAGAAACAAAAATCTAACGCAGACCAAAGTATGGCATCTGTGCCGCTCGTTTCTGGTATATCTGCGTACTCAAGTTCTGATGTTTTGGACATGCCTGTTGATCCGAACGAGCCAACATATTGTTTATGTCACCAAGTTTCTTATGGTGAAATGATAGGATGCGATAATCCAGATTGTCCTATTGAGTGGTTTCATTTTGGTTGTGTTAATTTAACATCTAAACCGAAAGGTAAATGGTTTTGTCCTAAATGCCGGGAAGAGAGGGAAAAAAAGAAAAGATAGTTCTTCTGGCTTTACTATTATTTCAAATGAAATGATGCGAATTGTTACAATTTATCAAATGCATATATTACATGTTAAAATTTCTCGATTTCTAAAAATTTCAATTACAATTTTATTTACTTTCACAATTTCAATTATTATAAATTGTTTCAACTATATCATACTGAGATAGAGAAAAAGTACCAGAAAAAGTTTTGACTTGATGTCATGTTAAGCATGGGTCACTGATAGATCATGCTGATGTGTGATCACCTACACTTCATTTTTATTATTAGATGAGAACAAGATATTTTTGTATATATGCTTTATATTATCTCATCCATGTATCTATGTCACTTCACTCTTACACTCCTCCCACCAAGGTTGTTAGGAAACGAGCAGGGGTTATCGAAATGTTTCTATTACTTTCTTCGGATAGGTAAAAAATTTCAAAGCCATAAACGGTGCTAGTTCCATTACAGTATTGGATCAATTTAAATTTTTTTCTACAGTTTTTTTGCTATCACACACTCCAAAAGAGGCATTTTTATTTTCTAACAGCAGATATATTATGATATCTTGGCCATTTTTCAAGTTTTCTTACGGAACCTATTTTCATTATTCTGATGTTTAAGTATCTGAGTAGCTGAACTTCTGCTAGTCCGTGCAAGATATCAAAGAATAGGTTGATTGTTTTAAGCGTGTTAACAGAATATCGTTTTTTTTTGGGTGTCAAAAATGTTCTTGTCGTATTCTTCGGATTACCAAAAAAGATTCAAAATCATCAACACTGCTATTTCATAGCAGTATTGATGATTTCGAAACTTTTTTCATAATGTTATTGTTACCAGACACTTAAAAAAATATTTTAATTTTCCGGCAAGGGATTTGTGATGAAAAATTGGTTACATTGCCCATTTGCTAGGTTTTCTTCTGATGATCTTCTTCGGGTTTCTGAGTAACAGAGCAGCTTACATTTTGCCAGTCCGTTTTAAGCCACCGGAAAAATATTTACTACTAAACATTTAGACATAATGACATAGTTTTTTCGGTGTCTTATGATATTATTTTCTTCGCAAATTTTTACAGGGCCATTTAAGGTGTATAGATAAAAGATAAAGTTTTTTTTCTGACATTTCTGTTCTTTTCCATGATCTTTCACAAGTTTTCCAGCTGCTTTTTTAATTTTCTCGAAAACATTTTATTTCAATTTCAATTTCATCTTTTTATTGTGTTGCTTTCGTATTTTTCCAGATTAACGTTTAGAACCCTAAATTATAGAAAAATTTAAAAACAAAATGGCCGACGTTCTGGATTTACATGAAAGTGGGGAAGAATTTGCTGTAGACGAAGAGGGAGATGTTGGAATCGAGCGATTAAAGGACCGTGCAAAACGTCGAAAAGGTCGTGGAATCGGTGATTCTGATAAACGACCTGAAATCAAGTATGAAGCAGTGGAAACGGACTATGACGGTCCGGGACCTCAAAGATCTGTAGAAGGGTGGATTCTATTTGTTACCGGCGTTCACGAAGAAGCAACAGAAGATGACATGTTCGACAAATTTGGGGAGCATGGAGAATTAAAAAACTTACATCTTAATCTCGATCGAAGAACTGGATATTTAAAAGGTTACGCTCTTGTTGAGTTTGAGACTTTCAAAGAAGCGCAAGCGGCTCTTGATGCTCTTAACGGAAGCGATTTACTTGGACAGACAATGTCGGTTGACTGGGCGTTTGTTAAACCATCGCAGAAAGATAGAAGAGGTGATCGTAGGCACAGACGCCGTTGAGAACTTGAAAAATACATCGAATGGGTGCTAGAAAGTTTGAGGCGAATGTTTTTAAGAACGAATAATACAAAATGTATACGTAATGCGATGTACTATTTCTATAAGATAGCATTTCACAACTTGTTGGACTACTTGATTCATAAATAGATATTCAAACAATGAACTGTTATTAATGTTTGGGCTGTACAAAATACTTCATCGGATTCAGTTTTCATATCCACTTTAGTTTTACGAAACAATCCATAGCATCTTGGATGTTGAGCAATTGTAGTGTGAAATCCAAGTATTTTATATAAAATCTGTGAGTCTGGATTCCGATTAAAGCAATATTAGGTCAATAGCAATAATATGAGTTATTATAGAGTCATATGAATGTGTTGATTCACCCTTGAGACAGGTGCTTAGCTTTTTGCTCAAATACAGTTGTACCAGTTGCTATCCTATCCAGTCAACGGTTAGGAGTGGCCAAAATCGAATATTGATTGAATTCGTAATGGAATCGATTAATTTTTAATAATCGGAAAGAATATTCGAATCAGCAGTATTATAATGTATAAATAAACAGATTTTTTCAGTCTGTTTTATGAAAATTTATACTTTTTTGAATATGATGATATCGAATCACTGGGAAAATCGAATCAACTAATTTATGATTCGCGAATCACGAATTGGAACAAATATTTTGGACAACCATTCACGGTATCTACAATTGCTAACTTGACCATGTAAAACAATATTGCGCTGTTAGGATTGTATTTGAATACGTCTGTTCACCTTTTTTCTGTAGATTCAATACATTGTTGAATAGTACTGATTACGACTGTCCGAAATATTCGATTTGTTGTTCGCGAATCCTAAATTACTTGATTTCTCCAGTGATTTGAAATCGAAATAATAAAAAAGTATAATTTTCAGATAATAGATGTAAAATTTAATTGCTTCCTGGGAAAACTCTTTTGTTTGTTTGTTATAATACTTCTGATTTGAATATTCCATTCGAAAAAATCATTCGATTGAATTCCAAATTTAACAAATATTTTATTGTGGCCATCCCTAGTAGTAATATAATCCTACCCAGTGAAAAATAATCTCTCAAAACATGTTATGTTGAGTTTGAGCCACCATTATATCACACTGCTGAGGCTCGATTTATTTATGACTAATTATATGTAGGACTGTCCAAAATATTCTGTTCGATTTCTGCAGCAATTTGAAATCACCAGAATGATAATTTTGAATTTTTTTCAAAAATAAGTGGGAATTTTCACGTAATAAGTGACAAAATGATCTGATTCGATTTGAATCAGTAAAATTATTCTATTCGATTCTGAAGCCAAAAGATATTTGATTTTGGCCACCCCTGATTTTGTGACAAATATAGTTTTTGATAAAAACTCTGCCGATTATTTTCAAGTGCTGTCAACCTCCTGATTTTATTTCATTTTATGAGATGCTACGATTTCATCTGGATTCTGTGTGAAATGATTAAATAATGCTTTGTTTTCTATTTAAGATATATTACAGAAATGATCACCAGATAGCCTAACTTTATTTAAAAATATCAACATTTTTTTAAATTCCTAAAACCAAAAGTCAACGACCATGTTTTATGCACATTTTGTGTTGAGCAAGAGAGGTCCTCTTGCAAGGATCTGGCTTGCAGCTCATTGGGATAAAAAACTAACAAAAGCCCATGTTTTCGAAACAAACTTGGAAGCTTCTGTCGAAACTATCATCAGCCCCCAGGTAATATTATCACTATTGTATTCATTAACAATGCGCATTTTGGAGTAAAAATTTAATAATTATAACTATAGCTTGAAACTATTTTGTAAATATGATGTATTAATGAATTGAATTCACAAATAGATGCTAGTCTTCGTCGTTTATATTTGATATAGTGAAAATTGAATTCTGTTTAGTAGGTAAGAAAATTCACTGTACAATGTCAAACAGTCTAAGTCCTCGTGTAAAAAATCACTTCCATCAAACAAAAATATACTTTTTAATGGTCTTTCACACTATTTATCTTGAAATGATTTCAAAGTTTTTCTGTTTTAAAAAAATCTTGAGAAGGTTGCAGAGTTAAATTTAAATATTTTGAGAGTGGATTAAAATTTCGCTATATTTACAAATTTGACTGAAAATTGGTATTAAACCTTAACGTTTAAAGTAGCACAAAATTACCACTGGCACGGGTTAAAATTTCAGATGTTGGCAGACATTAGAGTTAAGCAGCTTCAGGTATATTTAGTACCGGCGTATCGTCGCCAAAATGCCTGCATTACCGGTATGCCAAGCCACTTTCTGCTATCAAAGAACATGTGGTGATGGTCTAAAGACCCGTTTTTTGTCGTTACTGGATGCGATAATGCATCAACTTGTAACAATTTTAGTTGGAATGTAACGAAACAGCGGCAAACCGACATTTCAAAAATTAATGCTATTTGGTATTTTGTTAACTCAATAATGGTATTTACCATCTTACCGATACGCCGCTCAGCTCTAGCGGCCATATGTCGAATATCCTGGCTATTTTTGGCAAAAATATTCTTCAATGACAACAATTTTCTTTAGCTGTCTCAGTAGTAGAGTGGATGGCGTTGTGCTTATCGGAGTCTGATGGAGCAAATCACCCCAGCACATTTTGACTTTTGAGTACTGTCGTTTAAATCATTGAATTTTATCTTCCATTTAGTTTTGTATTCATTCTTTGATACATATGTCTTCAATCTCAATCCTAGGTAAAAATGGCTCTTCGAACATCTGGTCATCTCTTGCTTGGAGTTGTGCGAATTTACAACAGAAAAGCAAAATATCTCCTTGCTGATTGCAATGAAGCGTTCGTCAAGATTAAGATGGCTTTTAGGTAAGATTTACTCTTTTTTTTTCTTGATTGATGGAGAGCTGAATGAAATTATTATTGGCTGAAATTAAGACTGTACAATTCGAATCGATTCGAAGTACAGATTATTCGAATCCATCGGGAATCGCTAATAGGAGCGTAAACTTGTTTAAATGAAGTGGAATTTTTCATTTTTAATAACAAAATGCAATCAATTTTGGTCGAATTTGATTCTTGGACTGGAGTGTAATTTCAAATGCATCACTTTCAAGTCTGTTTAAGCTAATATTTGTAATTCGTAACTGTAAATTTGTTAAATTTCATAATAGAGACAATTATCCCAATCAGCTTTGAATTCCAAATGATTCGGTTTTACCTAGCCCTAGACAAAATGCAATCTTACTTGGAGAGGGGTTGTTGTGCCTAGAAGGTATCCAACATATTAGGTTCATGCTCCACAAAAACTGTTAGTAAATTTCCAATGAATGGCGTATTTCAGGTCTAAATTGAAAAAAAAAGATGTATATACGCATCATCGAGACTTGGCGAGTTTGTGATCTTCACAGGTTCAAAGGAGTGGTTGACTATCACAACATTATCTTCAACAGTCAAAATTGGCTACTTATAAGCATCAACCAAAACTCAAAATTCATGAACAATATAAATAAATACCATACCACCTAATACCAATTACAAATATATTTCAACCATTCTTAGACCAGGAGTTGTGGATCTACCTGAAGAAAGCAGAGAAGCTCCTCATAATCAGATCTACTTGGTTGAAGAGTTTCAGGATTTCGATGCTCCGTTGCCTGATATCAGGTAGAACTTTTTAATATTGGTATTGGATTTGTTGAATCTTAATCTAAAAGTTATACCTATTAGGGATGGGCCGATACCAAAATTTTCGCCAATACCGATACAAGTACCGATACCAACTTCGTAATTCATATTCCGATACCGATACCGCCGATACCGAGTATTTTGTTAAATATGTTAAATACCGTTTTGTATCCACATGCTTATGCCCTTGTATGTATATACTGAATTGTTGCTGCGTTCAAGCATACATGGGTCCAAAGATTGAGTGCAAATGTTCGTGGTTACACAACTAACGTGACACCTCATTGAGGCCAAGGCAACAATACACATGAAGTTGTCTTACCGAAGCGTTGCATTACGTTTCGAACAATAAAATAAAAACGGCAATACACGACTGCCATTTCTTTTCGTTAATCGTGTTCACATGCATACAAAGCACAAACTCAGAAAAAGAAACAAGTACTCTGCGGCAGCGCTCATAGCAAGCCGTTCTGTTTCATTGGAAAACGTAAGGTGATGCATGCAGAGCATTGCGCTTGTGTAAACCAAACCAGGAAAAAAAGCAACCTACGCCAACGTGCAGTGCGCCCTTAACACATTTTTCTACATCAATCAATTATCTGCGTTGGGTTTTATTTAATAGAACCCAAATTGTAAATAAAATTCTTCACGCGAGACATGCCCCGTTTTAATTACTTTTCAGAGCAGTGGAATGCGAGGTCTTTCCATTTATTATCAGTAAATAAAGCGTATTTGTACGTTCCGTTGTAAAGATGTATCCGGTATCGGTTTTGGTATCGGTGATGAAAATTTTCCGATACCGATACTACAAAAATCACCGATACTTGCCGATACCGATACATCGGCCCATCTCTAATACCTATAATACTGCTCGTTCTACTGGTATCCGATATTAGCTTTAATTTTTGTGAATTAGTTATGTGATTAGAATTCTTCAATTAATTGTGACATAGGGAGTGAGTCTCATTATTTAAAATATATTGATACATTATTTCCACTTATTTACTTATCGTCTTGGTTTTATTGAAAATCACTCAAAGCAAGATTGGATGCACCACCTGAAAGAAATGAACTAGCTGCCGCTTGTATGCACAAAGCTGCATCAAATGAAAAACCAGTAAATGCATCCTGAACGAAATCATTTTATACAGAATTGAATAGTCACTTTATAGTCACTTCTTAGAGTGGATCACCCTGCCCAAGGCCCTGTAACAGCGGTCACTTATAAACAGACAGGGTTACAATTGCTGGAAAAATATGATTTTTTTCTGTTCGACTTAGCCCACCCAAGTTATTACACCCCGGGTTGAGTGGTGGGCATGGATAAGCGAGTCGGCTCGCCGTAGAGATCTTCAACCTGCGATGCCAGCACGTTTAACCAACAGGCCATCGTGTCCAGAACGTTATTCGATATCTGTCCTTTATCACTAGCCCACTCGTCAACGAAACCCCCTCTCTTTAGTGACATCAACATAAACCGCAACCTGACTTTAAATCAATCGAGAATAGAGGAGATTACGATGCCAGAAGATGTTCCGACATCTTTCCAGATGGACGAAGGGTTCGGTGGTGGAATGATGGGATTCGGGAAGGAAGTTGATCAGTTTTCAACAGGAGATTTACAGAATATGTTTTACAAAGATGATAATAGAAGTAAGTCCGTTGTGGTTTCACAACATGTGCTAGGGGTGAAACTTGCTGAAGACAAATAAAATTTTTTATAGACAATCGGATAAATTGAGATATTGATATGAATATCTGTTATCTGAGGATGTCTTTATTCGAATGGTCAGGTATTCTAAATTTGTGATTAAAAAAAAGGTCCTTATTCTTAAATTGACTCATTTTGCAGTAAGATCGTCTGTAACATACGTTGTAACGTTTTTTTATTATTGAAATTCAATAGCAAAGAGCTACTAGAAGTAGCTCATGTAGTACCAGCAACTGCACTCTAAACGGAAAGCATCCCGAACAGAACTGAAGCCATCGTAAAGTGCAATTAGTGGTATCTGCCCTGGGCTTTCTTTTTTGTTGCCTCTTACGACATGCAGGAAATACGTTAGAACTATTCTGAAGCCTACAGCCCATTTGACAAATCATAACTTTGCTTCAGAATGAGTCAAATAATATCAGCTAATTTTTCATATCTGAAATGTCTAGATATTGTTCTATTTATAAAGTGAAATTTGAATGCCCTGTGACTAAGGCTGGGCAATTCGATTCGGTGATTCGAATCGATTCGAAGCACAATTTATTCGAATTAATCGTGAATCGTTCATAAACTTGTAACATAAACTTGTTAAATACACTAGAATTATCATTTTGTCGTTAAAAATATGAAAATTATTGCTCCTAGACATGGAGTGTGAATTCAAAATGCAGTATAGACCTATAAATTTCTTGATTTTCACAATGAAGACAAATTGTAATAGTACAAATGGAATATTTGTATTTATATGGAATATATGATTCGATCCGATTCGAAAATATTCGAATTAGAATTTTCGAATTAGATTCCAATTCCAAATGATTCGATTCTGCCCAGCCCTACCTGTGACTCTGTATGTGTGTTTTCTATACATGGGAACACGCTGCCAATTAGAAAAACAATTAACAATGGAAAACTATGAATAATGACATGCCAATCACTTGCGGCAGCTTAGCATAATGTTTCTGAAATCGAATAAATTACAGATTAGGAATCTGTTCTCTGTATCAAGATTTTTTTCACATGGAAATACTCTGCAAATGATGGAAACATCAAAAAATAGTACATGAAAACGCGTCTTTAGTCAGTTGTAGTGCAATTAACTTAGTTAGGTCAACAAACTTGTATTTCAGAGCTACCGGGATCTTCGAAAGATTTAGGATTTGGAATGGAGGGAGGCTCAATGACAACGGATATGGGAGGTGGTGGAATGCTGGGTAAGAGACAACCTGATATGGTGATAGATTTAGACTCTTCTTTCCGTTCGAGTGTCCAAAAATGAAATGAAATGAACTCTTTTTCACAGTATGCAATTAACAATGTTTACAATTATAACTAGTTACGAGATTTATCTTCCGTCTTGCCATTCCACCCCGTGTGGAACCAATGAGGAACCGGTAAGGTTATCGAGCATCATCCCAAGGCTGTGTGTTACAGTGCCTCGCCCAGGGGCACCCCGCATAGATCGCTTTTTGAAGGCTTTTTCGTTCACCGATCTTGATCATACTTTGCCGAGTTTGAACCAGCGTCATTCATTATGTATTACGTTCGGCAGCTATTGTCACTTTCACCATGCCACCGCGGCCCGTCATTTTTTCATGTGACAAAAAGATTTCAAAATACTTCAAACCATTACAACTGCTGATAAATTGATAAAATACTTATTCTTTATGATCTTAAACAGTCAAAACAGCCTTCCAACTTTTTTTCCAAATAAGATCTTCCCAGAAGGAGTAAAACTAGGGCTGTACAAAATATTCGAATCGTGAATAATTTAATTAGATTTCTGCAATTCGAATTCAACAAAATGATAATTTTAAATTTTGTTGAAGAATTAATGTGGATTTTCATGCAAATTATGAGATGAAAGACTGTGTCTTTGTTTGTTCATCGTATTTAGGAAGGTTATTCAATTCCATTCTAAAGCCAAAAGTTGTTCGATTTTGCAGAACTTTTAAGCGAAACTATCTTTTTTATGAGATGTTTCCATTTATTTCAGATGACAATTTCATGCAAGGGCCAGGACTGTTTGGTGAAGGCGAAAGTTTTCTCGGTGAAACAAGACAAAGCAAACAAGATGAGATGGGTGAGTTTATGTTTGGAGACATTTTGTAGATTGTGTTGTTTGTTTTTTAAACTATGTGCACTGAATAACAAGATATTGTTATTCCTCATGTTTCTTAACTTTTCATGTAATACTAACCAGTTTGATCAGAAGACCTCAAAACTAGGGATATATCGGCCTAGTTTTGCTGTTTACCGATATATCGGCAGATCACAAAGGCGGCCAATAATATTGACCGAACGAAATACATATACGCGTGTGCATTTTGTTTTTAAATCATGCGTTTTTTGTTGAAATGGCAAAATTTGCACAATATTTTTTTCATCCATGTTATTCGTGTGAGATGGAATCTTATTCCACCCTCCCTCCTCAAAATTGCTTAGTAACGCGTTATATGTTCATTTGTTTTTCTTATGCAAATAGACATGTTCTTTCATTATGTTTTTCGATTTATTGCTTTTCTTCGAAAGAGTTTTCAATTATTTTCGCGTGAGATAAAATATCAGTTATCGGTGGTCAAAAATGTCAAAATATAGATATCGGTTGCAAAACCATCAACCCGATAGGAAAATTGTTTTTGAACCACCTTTTGTCAAGCATGAGTCACTGATGGATCGCGTCGATGAGACGCGTTCCATCTGTGGCTCATGCTTGACAAAATCAAATTTCTCATGGGTAACACTGCTATATCATAGCAATGTTGATAACAGTCTTAACACTCTTATAAGCTCTGTATTATTATACACATATGTTGTATGAAAATTTATACATTTTTCTATTAAGTTGATCCCCAATTCTCTGGATAACATAATAATTCATGAATTACGAATGATATAGAGGGGTGTGGATAGTCCCACCCACAAGGTGAATTATTCAAGTACGCTATTTTGAATTGAAAACACTTGATTCTGGATAACAGCGTATAAAGAACGTGAAGGTAAATGGGAGTTTGTTCACAGGGTGACGGAATAGTTTTTTTTTTGGTGTCTGTATGAAAAAAACGCTTAAAAACCATCAACACCGTTTTATAGCAGTATTAATGATTTTTGAACCATTTCCTACCATATGGTTGTTACCAGACACTACCAGAAAGGGCATTTCAATCCTCTGGAAAAACGCTAATTTTTTCTGCTAATTTATCAAGCATCCATTGGTCTGGGATGTCTGAGTAGCTGTCATTCTACCAGTCTGTTCACTTAAATCCTTTTGCTGATATATCTTTTAACTTTTAATTATTTTGATCTTAGCGATGGAAACAGGAGATGGGGTGATGGACAACCAGGTGATGTCACCAATGCAACATCAACAACAGCAACAACAAGAGGAAGATCAGCATCAACAAGAACAACCGATAATGCAACAAGATATTCCTGTGAGTAACTATCAGCGGTGCCAGTGTTTTTCGTTGACCATGGGCAATTAGTGGATGGTACATATGTGGTGCCAGGGTGCAGAATCTTGGTTTGCTCCGGATGTCTGAAATGCAGAAAAGCTTCAAAACCATCAACACTGCTATTTCATAGCAGTATTGATGGTTCTGAAACTTTTTTCGACAGTTCGGTTACTACCAGACAAGACACTCAGAAAGAGACATTGAAATCTTCCGTCTATGGGTACCAGCTACTCTGCTACTCAGAAATCCGGAGAAAACAGGTTCCATCAGAAAAATATAGCCAATGGGTAATATTTTATGATATACCCATAGCCAGAAGATTTAAAAGTCCCTTTTTGAGTGTATGGTAGTAACCAAACTGTAAAAAGGTTCAAAACCATCAATACTGCTTTGAAATAAGTGTGTGGTATCTGCCCTGGCAATGGTAAAATCATCTGCTGCTTCTATTTCATTTTAGTCACCTCTTACGACCTGCAAATATATATTAGTGCAATTCTAAAAAAATTTAACTCCTCGTTTTGAGTATGATAGTAACCAAACTGTATAAAAAGGTTTAAAATCATCAACACTGCTATAAGATGGGCGTGTGATGTATGGCTTAGGCAATGCTCTTCTGTTTCATTTTAGTCACCTTTTACAAAACACAAATATATATTGGTGCAATTCTAATGCTCGCACCAGGCTGTATACGATAAACTACTTCATTTTCCGCAGCCACAAGAGCAGCAACTAGAAACAGTTGATGCCCAACAACTTCACATCCACGAACAGCCAGAAATTCAAACTCCTCAACTCCAAGCTCCACCACCAGCAGACACGACGCTCCTACCACCCCCTCAGCCTCAACAAACCGCTGCGGATGAAACTAACAATACGACGATCAATCGTAATGAAACGACACTCATTGCAAATGAGGAAGAAGCATTTGCATTGGAACCTTTAGATATTACAGGTTTGTGTTTTTTTTTAACCTATAAACTTATAAGGACATGATCAAACGGGGGATATTTGCCAGGTTAAAGCTGTGAAGATTGACAAATTTTTATAAACTATCATTCCTAATCATATGTCTCAAATCATTCTGTAATAAAAACAACATACGTTGATGGCTTTCTTTTGATATTTCTGAGGCAACATTCTGTTGTCAAAATTTTAGATTCGAGACTCTTATATGTTCGCGATGTTTCCAAACGATTCAGTGTGATGTGACGAAGGTTTAACATTAACATTCAAAAAAAAATACCACAAAAAAAAATTAGTCGCTTAAATTTTCTTGTAAATTTTGGTAATCATATTGTATTCTTCAATAGGATATGTGCGTGATTTGAATTTGTTTATGTGGATATTGCAGTCTGATCGAAATGCGTTTCTTTTTCCAGGGGTGAAAGATACTCGTATCCGAAGAAAACGTAAACTTGTGGTCGATCAAGTGATGGAGTTAGATGGCCAAACAATGAGAGAGCAGTTAAAAGATTTCTCTGATATTGTGACGTCACTAGACATGGCCCCTCCCACGAAACGACTCATGCAATGGAAGGAAATGGGTGGAGTGGACAAGTTGTTCACAAACCCCAGCAGAATTTTTAATGATTTTGTTGGAAAGGTGTGTTTTTGTTCGGCAGAAGAAAATAAATGTTTTTCTCCAATCTTTGAATCACACAATTTTTTCAGAATGGGCTTAACTGCTTCAACCTGATGAGACATTGCTGTGATTGGGTGGCCAAAATCAATTGCCTTTCATTTTGAGAATTGAATAATCTTTAGAATTTAATGTTTGGATTAAAAGTCTTGCTTTCGCAATATACAAACGATAACGTCATTCCCAAAAATTGTCAAGAATATAAAGATTAATATATATTTCTGAAAATTTATACATTTTTGAATTCGTTGATCACGAGTCGTGGGGGAAGTTCCAATGGAAAAATTGATAAATTAGCGAATATTTCAATCTATTATTTTGCTCAGCCCTAGTAATAGATTACACTCTAAGCAGAGTCCCAGCGAGTCCTGGTGACTCAACCCAGGGTATAATAACTTGGGTAGGCTAACACCGAACATAAAAGGTCACATCGTTCCAACAACTCTAACCCTTCCCGTCTATAAGCGCATGCCAGTACAGCTTTAAGAGTGATATACCCCAAAAAGTGGCTATAAAAGAAAATGAACCGCCAATGTAGAGCATTTTGAGCGTTATCTGCCTGGATCGATCTCTCCCATTGCTTTTTGTTTCCTTTATCCTCATGCGATACTAGGAAATATGTTAAGGCAATTATCGAACCCTCAACAACATTGAGTTTTTGTATCATTTCAATTTTAATATTTGTATCCTTTTTTTACGTTTGCACCATTATATTTTCCAGACATATTTGATCAACCTTCATTGCGAAATACCAGAAGATTTACGAGATGTCTCAGCGACACAATTACATGAACTATATGGCATTCAAGATGAGGTGAGAGGATTAACTGTGATATATATGATAGATTTTGCAATACAAAAAAATTGATCTGTTTCATCAATTTGAAAACCCAATGTTTAGATCTCTTGCATCTTAAAATAAGACTGTACGGTTTCTTTCATGCATTCAAGATACATATTACTGGAAGTCCAGAAGGTTGTCTGTTGGGAAAAAAAAAATATATTGAGTTCTGAATACTATAGATTAATTCCCAACGTAAGTAAAATTTTCTTTCAATACACAGAAAGAAGTGTGAATTGGAGTTGGGTTGTAATGATGTAGGGCTTAAGTAATTACGATAGATTCAGTTAATATTAACATTTCTGTACCTTTTTGCATGATGCATCCATAAACGATATACGTTTGCGACGATAATCCAATGCACATGCTCTATTACCATATCAGAAACCAGAAGTTAACAAAAAAATTTATATCCAATATCAATCCGTTATTTAAAATAGATGGTGGCAACGACGCAAGCGATTGAAAAAGTCGACATAAAGCAGTATAAAATAAAAACGGCCTTTATAGCTGAATTAGGTGTCTTGTATTACGTAATTCCGACAACATTTTGTTAATAATGTAGATTCAGCCAAACTCTAGTCTGAGTAAGATATTTTGTCAAGTATGATTCACTGGTGCGCCATGCTTTCCAACTAGGGTTCACATTTTGATTGAACAAACTTATCTAAGATGAGGGAAATTTTGAAGTTGATCATATGAAAAAATTATATTTTTATGTAAATTCATCTCTTATTTTCTCTAACAGGTTGATCCAGCAGACGAATCATCCATCCAAACAGCTCGTGATATCAGCGTCCAGCAACAAGAACAACCTCACGCAGTATTAGACCAATCTGCGAGTCTACTCCAGCAACCACAGAAATCAATGGATCCTGCCATACCACCACCAAATGCTGACGTCAGCCTACCACAACCAGTAAGTATTATACGGTTTTGGGCTTGAGGTTAAGTATGGGGGTGAGATAAAAAAAAAAACTTGTATCGCCTTCATGTCTATATGATTGGGTTAATCAAAACACTTCATAATTATTAGCACTGATATTATGTACAGTATTAATGATGCAGATTTCAGTATTCAATAAGTATATTTAAAATATAAGAGCGAGAAATTATTTTTATCTCAGACAAACTAACCATTCAGGTACGGAATACATACCTATTTTGGAGTATTAAATTTAACAAATTAAAATTGCATATCAATGATCTCTACTCCATGTTACAGGCTGCCTACAATTCAGATGACGATTACGAGCCATACAGTGTCGGGCCACCCAGCATAGCATCCAGCCCTGGTGACAACCTGGCCCAACCCAACAGTCCCCCTGCTGCCCCTGAGCCTTCAGGTATATCTGATCTTGGTGACTTAGGACTCAGTGATATATCTGGAATACCAGAACAAACGGAAGAACTCCAACAACCAGAGATTCCTGAACCAGGTTTGTTTATAATTTTAGATATTTGATGTTTCGGTTTTGTTGGTAGGGAGGATAATGTGCTTCTAACCAGGTAGAAAACTGAGTATTGGTCAAGTCAAGCATGTGACACTGATAAGACCATCAGTGGCTCATGCTTGCAAAATAAATTTTTTTTGTTTCTGTGATGTGATTCAAATATTCATTCTGTGATCTGTGTATTGCTGTTTGATCCACCTGCGCGTCCAGAAGATTTGAGCTATGTGCTGCACCCAGTAGAGTGCAGTTCCATGTGGCATATGTCTGCTGACTACAGTTCTATGGGGCACATGTCTACAGAGTGCAGTTCCATGGGCGCATGTCTACTGAGTGCAGGTCCATGGGGAACCACTTTTGGATGATAAAATTTGCCCTGTGCCTCAAAACTCATTGAGAGTTTATCAGGTTCGATTCGACTAAGCCTTTGAAATTATTACATCATGGGTTAATTGTTGGGCATTGGTTCATTTCTACACAATATTATGACAATGAAGTAAGCAGATTCAAGTTACTGCAGAATTTTTCAGATTCATTGATACCTGTGTTGATGCTTTTGTATGGTGCATGATCGTTGTAACAAAGTTCCACAAACAGTTTTATGCAAGAAGCTTTTTTCCAAGAATCTTTAAACTTGGGAATTCCTTGCCTTCTTGCTGCTTTCCTGACCGTGTTGATCAACAAGGCTTTAAAACTCGCGTTAATAGACATCTATCGGGGATGAGGGTTCCTTAGTTCCTATTCCTGCATTTTATGTAGCTCTTTGTACTTCAGTAGCTTTAGGAGAATTTTCGAGTATGATTTGTCTCCTGTGGCTTTGCTCAGAGCGAATAAAATATTGCAAGAGTTTTCTGAACAGTGTGAATCTGGGATTAAAGTTGTTTATACATCTGATAGCCACTCTTTGGAATGGATGACCCTAAACCCTTTACCGACGGCCACTTAGATAGACAGACGGGGCTAGTGTTCATGGAATGATCATTCCGGTTGGGCTTAGCATACCCGAGTTATTACACCATCATGCGATGACAACCACGAGGCCATCGTGCCAAATCCATATTGTTTAGATGGGCAAGGCAAACAAGACACAAAGTTTAGTCCTCAATATTGATACCAACTACCCTCTTAAGGCATTTTATTAAATTTCAAAAATTGCTTTCAACTTTTTATTCAGATGAAGGCGAATCGTACAATGATGATGTCGATGATTTACGATGGAACAAGAGAACACAACACTTAATGCACACATTAAATGTAAGTTGTACATTGTGCCAATAAGTTATACATTGTGCTGATACCTTATAAATAGCACGTTTACCTAGCATTGAATATTTTGCTATTTA